>CAJQUW010008487.1:0-203426 GCA_907163375.1 Prostheceraeus crozeri | reverse complement strand
TTCATTTAAACCCTGACCGAATAATATTTTAGCTTGTAAAGCTTTCTTAACAAACATTCTTTCAATTCTTTCTCTAAAGGAAGGATTTTGAATACTATCTAATTCTTGAATCATTTTCTTATCAGCTGCATGTCGAGAACTTAGATCATGATTTCGATAAGCTAAATCATGCCTGTAAGCTGCGGCATCTACTCTATTTATTGGTTCTTCACCTGGTTTCGGATTATTATTCTCATCTAGTCTTATATCTAATCGAGTTCCTGGACCGGTATATGAATGACCAGGAAGATGTTTTTCTTTCGAATATTTACTCCAAATAAATCAGGAAAGTTTTCTAATGTTTTTTGTATGTCACCTCCAATATGCTGACAGTTTGAGTTTTTATTTTTGTTTAATAGATTATTCTATAAATCTAATTTAGAAATTTTTAATTTAATTTAATTTTCTGAATTTTTTGAATTCATTTTTAAAGATAAAAAAAATTTAAAAGATAAAATAAAATATTTGTTTTACCGAAAAGAACCAAAGGTTCTGAGGTTATTACCTTATCATACTAGGACTTAGATATATTCCAGAACCATCTTTAGTTTTCTTTAATTTCAATTAAATCATCAAACATTGTGGAGAATATTTTTAAGAACTCGTTTTCCTTCATCAACTAATTTTAATTTACTAATAAAATTATCTACTACTCCTTCACCCCTAGCAACTTTCTCTAACTCTCTGTTATGACGTTTTTGTTCTTCTAATGCTGCCTTCTCTGATTTATTTTTATTTACTGCTTGGACAATACCAGCTGTCCCACCTGCAACACTTCCTGCTGCAGCTATGCCTCCTATTATTAGTGGAATTAATGGCAGAATACCGCCATTCTTTTCTTCTTGTAATTGAATATTCTCTATCATTGGTTTACTTATGTAATACTTTTTTTTGTTAATCGTAATAGTTTTAGGGGTATTTTTGTCAACAATATTACGTAATTTTAATTCAACAGTTTTATTATTAATATTACTTTTCGCTTGCGACATTTTTAATAAAAAAATTTTAAGTTACCAAAAAATTTTAATCTATTCTAGTTATGAAAAAATTTAAGTTAAGAATTTTTAATCTATTCTAGTTATGAAAAAATTTTTAAGTTAAGAATTTTTAAGTTAACAAAAATTTTAATCTATTCTTGTTATGAAAAAAAATTAATTAATCGACTAAGTCTTGGGCTTTAACCTATCGGACCAAAGGTCCTAAGGTTACTAACCGATCGGAGCGAAGCTCCTCTGGCTTTAGCCTATCCTAACCATCTTCCCATTAAGAACTTCAATAGAATATTTTACATCTTCTAGCAATAAACCATAAGCCATCAAGAAGTTGTGGAATCTTTCTTTTCAATATTAATTGTTACATCACAACCATTTTTAATAATATCTTCAGATTGTGCACTTAAATCGAAACAGAAAATTGGATATAAATGTCTCCAATCTCCAGGAGTTAATTGTGGTTCAACTCCAAATTCTATACAAAGATTTCTATAAGAATCATATCCTTCCATAAATTGATTATTGGTATCATCGAATCTTAATGGATCAATTGGATATCGAGTTTGATTTAATGAAACTTGTAAACTTCGAATTGTATTAATATGAAAAATATTATTGTTCTTATCAAAACTTGGAGAATTATTTCTTTGAAATGTTAGTAATAAATATCTTGGGGTATTCGCAGTTCTAGTAAAATGCCAGTTAAATCTTTGTTCGGAAAAAGTTACTGAACTAGCAGTACGCTTTAGAAAATTTACTGGAATTGGTTTGTTAGTATTTAATCTTTTTGCAATAGCTGTTTCAACCTCTAAACTAGGAGTAATATGCGTAATCCACCGTTCAAGTCTATCAATTTTTAAATATGCTTTTTTTCCAGTTTTGCCAAAAAAGATTAATTCATTATTTGCCGTACGATGAATTATTAATTTAAATTTAAATTGATATGATATTTTGTCATAATCTAAATATCCGAATAATGGAGACAATGACCAATTTACTGTTTGCTTACTTTTCTTGTTGAATTCACGTCTTTCTTTATATGCATCGTTATTTGTTTTATTTAAATGTTTTGCAATATTTTCTACATCTTTCGCAATTCCTGCTGCATCTGTTCCAGCGTGAGTTAAATCATCAACAATTATACCATCATTAGTATCAGGAAACCAACCTTCGATTTCATACTTTTTATTATTTTCACCAATTGTTATAAATCTAAGCATTGTATCAATTACACCTGGAGAATCACTTATGGTTTCTATATTTTGAGTTGCAACATCTAAACGCATTTGTGTAAATAAACTTGGGAAAAAATTATTCTCTAGTGTAATATTATCGGTATCTGGTAATGGTGTTGTAAAATTAGCATCACTATATAAAGAATATTCGCAGTGTAAAAATGAATCAGGTAAATATAAATAACTCTGCTGATTATCAACTTCAAAAATTAAATCACCTCCAGTGTTTACTCTACTAGAAGATCCGGGATTCATGGCAATTCTTATATAGTCATTCTTTTTTTGATTATAACTGACGAACGGAGGATCGTCTAATTTAAATTTATTTTCGATAAGCGAAGACATTTTTATAAAAAATAATTTGACTTTTTGTTTTTCTCACAGACAGAAAAAAAAATTTTTACTAAAATATAATTTTAGAATTTTGCTAGACCAGCTCCGCTACAGCTTTGCTGGTTAGACCGAAGGTTGCTGCTCACGCCATTACCTCTTATTTCTTCAATTGTTTTTTCATTTTGTTTACTATTAGACGGAGCTCCGCTCCTCAAGGTTTCACCCTCTACAGCTATGTTAGCAATTTTGTTTTTTGTTTCATCTGAAAGTTTTTTTAATTTTTTTAGTTCTTCAGAATCATTCTTGAGTTTACGAATAGCTTCTAGTTGTTTTAATTCGTTTTGTGATTTAACAGCATTTGATATTGCACTAGCTGTACTACCTATAGCAGCTGCTCCTTTTGCAGCAGATGTAATCAAATCTTTATTATTTTTAATTAAGTTAACGATACTACCAATACCAGAAAAGATGCCATCCCCTTCTTTTTGAACGGTTTCTCTATTATCATAATGGTAAACCGGATTCATACGTGGTTCATGAGCAATTTTTTGATTTGAAGCAAATTGTTTAAGATTGTGTTTATAAATTATAGGCATTTTTTAGTAATAAATTTGACTTTTGGGAAAAATATAAATACGGGCGAAGCCCTGGAAGACATCTCCGATGTCCATTATAAAAAAATGTTTATTTTTTGTTCTTAACTTTTACAGATTGGGTTTTTGGTTTAACTTTATCAGGAACCAAACCTGCATCAATCATTCTTTTTATTCTATGATTTTCTTTCATAATATTTCTTTGTTTTATTAACTCTTCTATTTATTTATATTTATAGTTAATATAATATAGTTATATTAGTATATAGTTATATTATTAGTTATTATAGTTATATATAGTTATATATAGTTATATTTATAGTTATTATTAATTTATATTTTTTAAATTATATTTATATTTTTTATGATTTTTATTTTTTGTAGGTAAAAAATATTTAAGTTAATATTTACAATACTCGCTTAAGATTTACGTTTATGAATATCTAACAACTTCGAGATAACTTTATTAATTGCTTGTTGCACTTTATCTATTGCATCAAGAAGCGTGTGATGTACTTTAATTTCTTTTTCAGTCATTTCTAATTTTTTCTCACTTTTCTTTAATTCTGTTTTTAAAGCATTTAATTGAACTTTAAGACCATCTACTTTTCTTTTAACGGAATCTAACTGTTCTTTATTTTCTTTAGAGTTTTTTTGTAAATTTTTCTTTAATTCATTTTCTAAATTGATTTCAGAGTTTTCATTTTATCAACTTTTTCATTTAAGTGTTTTTACTTCAATTTTTAATTGATTTATTTTTTTAATTTGTTGAGCAATTTTAGAACTCAATTCATTCACACTTTTTTGGAATGTAGTTTGTAACTGCTTTAAATTTTTTTTAATTCTTTCAGGTAGTTTTTCTATTTCATCTTCTAATTGTTCTTTTAACATTTTTATCTGATATTTATTTTTAATTACAGCAGATTTTAAATTTATAGAAAGTAATATTAAAATTTTTGATTGTTCAGAAATCTTTTTAAAAAGTTTTGCTATATCTGCTTCTAGCTCTCTATCCTTTTTATCAAGTTTTAATAATTTTTCGTTTAATGATTTGTCATTAAGTTTAAGCAACTTTAATTCGTTCATCAGCGGAACCATAACATCGTTTATATATTTTTCTTTTAAGTCATTGATTTGTGTATCAACATATTGTTTATTTGTTAACTCTGTATTTTGTTGTGGAAGAATAGAAAGATGTAATGGACCAGATAAAACGTCTCCAGTTTTCATTTTTTAATTTTCTAGTTCTATTTCTGATTCACGATTATTCGGGATATATGCACCTCCACCAACATTTGGTAACATCATTTTTAAACAATAAAAATAAAATTTTTTCTGATTATAAAAATACATAAATTATAAAAATAAAATTTTTCCTAATAAAAATAAAAAAATGGAAATGACTCAAATTTGTCAAGTTTGCAATATGCGTTTTTTAAATCAAACACTATTATATTCTCATATGAAAAACACACCATGTGGTATGCATATGAATCAATTTCAACCTAATAATAGTATGCAACCTAATAATAGTATTCAGTATAATAATATTCAACCTAATAATAGTATTCAGTATAATGATATTCAATCAGAGCAACCATTACAAAGATTAAAGCATTTATTTATTTCAGATAAAGAACAAAATCTTTATACTGCTAGAATAAATACACCTAGGCAAAATACACCGAGGCAAAATAATAATAATTATTTAGCACAAAATAATAATGTAGCACAAAATAATCCTTTTGTTCAAAATAATAATGTAGCTCAAAATAATTATGTTGATAAAAATAATAATGTAGCTCAAAATAATTATATTGATAAAAATCAATTTGTTGAAAGTAATAACAAAAAAATATGTTCCGGATGTAATAAAAATATAACATCAAAAAATTTTGCACGTCATTTAAAATTATGCGAACAACCAGATGAGGTTAAAAAAAATAAAAAAGATAAATTAAAAGATCAGTTATGTCGTAATTGTAATAAATATTTTACAATTCAAGGAATTACTAATCATTATAATTCTTGTATAAGTTCTACAAGACAATGTACAAGTTGTCAAATTACTAAACCTAAGACAGAGTTTTATGATAGTAAATATCAGTGTAAGGATTGTTTAAAAGAAAAAGTTAAATGTAGAGGTTGTCAAAAAATTATATTAAAGAAAAATTTTCAGCGACATGTAACACTATGTCCAAAACTTAATCAACATAATAATCAACATAATAATGATTTATATCAAAATAATAATTTATATTAGTATTTCTATTAAAATAGACTTATATATTTAAATAGTTGTATTTCAACTAAAATAGTTGTATTTCAACTAAAATAATCTGATATATATTAAAATATTATTTTTTTATAAAGAATAAAATATTATTTTATTAAAATATTCTTAAGCATTCCGGAAGAGAGGAGAGGTTCGGAACATACTTCTTTTGAGTATAGGAACAAAAAGTCCGACACATTCCGGAGGTTCTACAGAGGTTAAAAACACTCATAAGAGTGTAAGAATGCGAGTCCGGAATTAAAAAATGATAATTCCTAAATTTTTATTTTAAAAATATTAAATGAATAAAAACGAAAATTTGGAAGATTTATATTCACCGGTTATAATTAAAAGTAATAAAAGTAATCTAAGTCGTCATAAATCTCTTAATGCAATAAACGAAATAATAAATAATTATATGAATAACACTGAGTTTCAAGATACACTAACCCCTCAAGATCCGAATCTCAAAGATATTAATAATATTGTAGAAAATCCTATATATAATACTAAATATAATAATAATATAGATAAAAATATATATAATAATATAGATAAAAATATATATAATAATATAGATAAAAAATATTTAGAGACACTACCCCCTAATTCATCTCTTAATAAAAAAATACCACAATCAGATCTTACACGTCTTTGGAATTTTTTAAAATTTCATTGTATAAAAATATTGTTAGCATGTATTTTAATATTTTTTATTTATCATCTTGTTATATGTATTGGAAATCAATGGGGTTACTTTCTAACAGAGGAACAAAAGAGAATAAATTTTTATAAACAAGAAATAAAAACTTTTAAAGGATGGAAGACTGAGGAGGATAAGATTAAGGATAAAACTAATAATAAAAATATTAAACAAGGTAAAATGTATCAAGAAAATTTACATTTCATTGTTTACGGTAAAACTGGAAGTGGTAAGACTACGTTTATTAAAAAATATATAAACCAATATTATAAGGACGAAACAAAAGTACATATTTTTTGTATGCATACTTCTGAATGGCCAACTTTTACAAACGTCTATAATGATAAACAATTAGATGAGTTACAAGATATGGAAAGTTTTGCTGGTACACCTGAAAATAAATCTTTATTAATTTTAGATGATGTTGCAAGTTTATCAAAACAAAAAAATATGTCAGAAATATTTACAAAAGGAAGACATCAAAATATTCAAATAGTTGTATTAGCTCATAAAGCTTGTGATGTAGATAATAAGATTAGAGAAAACATTCAAACATTTTTTACAACTTCACAAAATAATGCAGCATTCTTTAATGATATTAATAAAAATTATAAAATGAATATGCCTTTATCATATTATACACAACATAAATATGGAATAATACGTGTTGACACCATAAGTGAACATATGCAAGTATATGATAAAGATTTAAATATATTAGTAGATACCGAACATGAAATCTATAATAACTCTCAAGATTTTGATATTAGAATATATGCAAATACAAAACATTTATCAAATCAAGTTATAGAACAAATAATTATCTTTTTAGAGTCTGAAGCAAAAGTACCACTAAAAATTATTCCTGATACATTTTATTTTTATTTTGATCATTATTTAAATACAAAATTTGGTATACCAATACCTAACAGATTACAAGATAATGAAACATTAAACTATTTAAAAATTGCAATAAATGATGTTAGAAACGGTTTAAGAAAAGCAACACCAATAATAACTGATGTTAAATCTACATTTTCTGATGCTAAATCTACATTTGATGAAGCCAAAAAAACATATAATGATATAAAACCATTAATAAATGGTGTAAGTGAAATACTTAATAATTAAACAAATTTATCATAATCGAACCGAAGGTCCTAGGGCTTCACCCGATTTTACAGATATATTAGAATTTTTCCATTATATATATTTTAGAATTTTTTTCTCTAAAAATTAAAACATAATTTTGTTTTTTAATTAAATATAATTTTTTTTAAAATTTTCTCTAAAAAAATAAAAAATGGAAAAATTTTATTGCAACTTATGTAAAAAAAAGTTGCAAACAAAAAGAAGTTATCAATCTCATCTACAAAGTAAAATGCATTTACAAAATGTAGAACGAGTTGATGAAGGAAATATATTAAAATTAAATAGTTTATAAAAACTATATAGAAACATTACCTACTGATATAAAAGTTAAAAAAATATTTTATGATTATTCACATTCGGAATATAAAAAAGTTTTTAATAGTGAAGATGAACATGTGCCAGATGAAAGATATTTATTTAGCGATACTGATGAATTTAACGAAATAGATGAATTTGATGAAGCTGAACGAACCGATGAAGCCTTACAAACAGAAGGTTCTAGGGCTTCGCCCGTAACAGATATAAAATATTTATTTAATCAGTCTTTTGAATATAATGAAACCGATAAAACTTTTATAATGTATTAACAAACTTTTATAATATATTTAAGAAATCTTTCAAATGTTATATGAATGTAGAAGTACTTTATACAAAAAATGGACCTGATGGAATTCCTGAAGAAATAATACAAGGACATTTTACAAATTCACAAGAAATTCATAATGTAAATGATATACAACCCATATTTGAATCGATGATACTTAAATTAGAAAATTGTATAATTGAAGCCCAGTTACGTGAATCTGGTTGGAGATTTGTTAAAATACTATCTAAGAAAATAGTAATTGATAAATATAAAAATAATACTGGTGGTAGTTATGTTCCTTTACCTTTCAGTTCACCACAATTAATCAACATAAAAAATGAAGATGATTATTGTTTTCTGTGGAGTATTATAGCACATTTACATCCTGCAAAATATCATAAAGAAAGACTAAGTCATTACAATAAAGAAGAATACATAAATGAATTTGATCTTTCTGATGGCTTAGATGAATTTCCATATGATTATAATAAGTTAAAAAAGTTTCATAAAAAGAATAAAAATTTAATAGAAGTAAATGTTTTTGAATTAAATGTGAATTATGTTTCTATTGGTAAAATTACTCCACTTTACTCAGATTCAAAAAAATTTTATTTGAATAATAAAAATTTATGCCAATCAGAAATAGTATATAATGATAGAGGAAATTACATGCATCATAATATTTTTTACCAAGGAAATATAATATGTACTGAAAAATTTGAACTTGTTAAAACATTATCACCAATAATGATTAATCATAATAATTATAAAGGACGTACTGATGATTATAATTACAAATATTCATCTTTATCTTCAGAATATCAACAAAAATTAGAAAATTTAAATAAAAGTTTACAAAAATGTAAAATAGATTATCAACAACAAACAAAAATGTTACTACAAGAATATGGCCATAAATATCAAAATCAGATAGAAACAATTCAAAAATTAAATGAAGAAAATAATAAAAAATTAAATAATGAAGAAAATAAAGAATTAAATGAATGTTTAAAAAAATGTCTACAACAATATAAAGAACAATATGATAAAGAATATAGTTATCAGCTACAAATATTAAATCAAAATTATCATCAAAATACATTTAATATTACAAAAGAAATTAATGAAACGCATGAAATATATCAAGATAAATTTGAAAAACTAGAACAGTCAAAACAACCAGCACAAGCGAATATATTATATTATCAGGGACATTTTATATTGTGTAAAGATGTTTCTATATTTACAAAAACTTCAGATAATAAAAATTTTCCTTGTCTTCAATGTATGACAAGTTTTAGAACTTTAGAAGAAATGAATAGACATTTGGAAAATTGTCAACAAAACGAAGCAGTTCAAAATACTTTTCCTAAAGATGATTATTTAGAATATAATAAATGGTATTTTAAAAATAAAGTACCCTTTACTATTTATTGTGATTTTGAAGCATATAATGTTAATATGACACAAAATCAAACGGAAAGTTCCAGGGCTTCACCCGATTCTGAAAATTATAATTCTGAAAAAAGTGCACCTGGAAAAAGTTCAGCTGAACAAAGTAAAGAAAAATATTTATTTGAACAAAAACCATTATGTTGGGGAATGTACATTCATTCAAATTATCCTGAATTATTTAAATCAGAATATTTACAATACTATGGTGAAGATAGTTCAGAAATGTTTACAAAGAAAGTAGAAGAATTACAAGGACGTTTTTCACAATTGCTTGAAACAAATAAACCAATGATACCATTAACGGATGAAGAAAGAAAAGAATTTTATGATGAAATAAATTGTTATTACTGTGGAAAATGTTTTATAAATAAATATAAAACTGGCAGAGGTAGATATATTGATAAAGTAAAAGATCATGATCATCTAAATGGATTATATAGAGGTGCAGCACATAATTCTTGTAATCTTAATGCTAACAAATTGAAATATAACTTTGTTCCTCTATATTTCTACAATGGTTCTAAATATGATTTCCATCTAGTAATGAAAGATTTATTTTCATCAGAAAAATTACATCAACAAAAAATAAATGTACTATGTAAACAAGAAGAAGAATATTTTTCAATGCAATTAGGTTGTATTAGAATTTTAGATGCATTTAGATTTTTTACTCCTTATTCATTAGATGTTATGGGAAAAACTTTGAAACCTGAACAATGTAAAATATTAAATAAATATAATTTAAAACCTTTAAAAGGAATATTTCCGTATGAGTATATAGCCTGCGGCTCACAGTCGAAGACTGATATAACTGGAGATAAAACCTGTGGTTCACAGTCGAAGACTGATTTTAATTCTGTGAATAAAATTATGGAAGAAAAACAACTTCCTCCAATAAATAAATTTAAATCAACATTAAAACAATCACAATTATCTGAAGAAGATTATGCAGAAGCTGAAAAAAATTGGAGAGAGTTAAATTGTAAAACAATGTATGATTATACAATGAAATATCTACAGATAGATGTATTAATACTAGCTGATCTTTTTGAAAACTTTCGTGATATGTGTTTAGAATATTACGGAATAGATCCATGTTATTGTTATTCTACACCAGGTTTAACATGGTTAGCAGGATTAAAACATACTGGTGTTAAACTTAAACATTATAAAGAAAATACATATGATAAATTATTATTTTTTGAATCTGGAATTAGAGGTGGAGTTTCATCAGTTTTAGGTAATAGATATGTTAAATGTTATAATAAGAAAGTAAATCCACAAGAATATGGAATAATGAAACCTTTATCTCCAGAAGAAAAAGAAAAAATATTAGAAATTTTTCGAACGAAACGAGAAGGAGTAGAACGTGAAAAAGCAATTGATGAATTCATGAGAGAAAACTATTTGTTATATTATGATTTTAATAGCTTATATTCTTCTTGCATGATACAAGAATTACCAACAGGTGAAATGACATGGTGTAATAATCTTGATTATCAAAAAACATATGATGGAAATCGTAATTCTGGTTATATATATGAAGTTGATTTAGTATACCCTGATTATATAAAAGATGCAACAAAATATTATCCTTTCTGCCCAGAAAACAAAATTCCCATTATAAAAGATTTTTCAGATTATCAAAAATCTTTAATTCCTAAGAAATATAGGCCAACAAAAAAACTTATGTTAACACAAAGCAATAAAGGAAAGTATGTTGTTGAAGGAAGAATGCTAGATTGGTATTTAGATCATGGAATGATTCTCACAAAAATTCACCGGAAACTAGTGTATAAAAAATCTAAATGGTTAAAAGATTATATTGAGTTCAATATTGAAAAACGCAAAATATCTAAAAGAAATAAAGATGATTTTGGAAACGTGTTCTTCAAATTAATGAATAATGCATTTTATGGTAAGACTTTAGAAAATGTGCGTAATAGACAAAATATTGAAATAGTTTATGATAAAGATAGGTTTCAAAATTTAACAAGGAAACCTACATATAAAAGAACTACTAGATTCAGTGATGAACTATGTGCTGTACATTTACGTCGAAACAGCGTAAAACATGATAAGTTTAATTTTATAGGTTTCACTATATTAGAATTAGCTAAACTATTTATGTATAGATTTATATATGATTATTTAGCGCCTGCTTATGGCAAAAACTATAAATTACACTTTACAGATACCGATTCTGTTTTCTTAGAATTAACAATACCGTATAATTCTACACTTGATGAAGAAATTAATAAAATAAAAGATATCATTCATCCTTCTGATTTATGTAAAGTAAAAGATGAATTAGAAGGAAATGAAGATTTCATAACAGAAGCTATATTTTTAAAATCTAAATGTTACTGTTATAATACAACTAATAATATTAAAACACATAAAACATTAAAAGGAATTTCAAAGGCATCAGTGGCTAATCAAATAACATTTCAAGATTATAAAAATGCATTATTTAATAATAAAATAAAAACAGCATGTAATTATAGACTTAATTCAAAAAAACATAAAATGTATTTAAAAGAAGAACATAAATTAGCATTAGATCCATTTGATGATAAAAGAAAAATTTTACCTGATGGAATAACTACTTTACCTTTTTAATTTTCTAATTTCTAAGATAGACAAATTTGATATATACATAAAATAAAAAAATATAAAATATTATAAAATAATATAATAATATAACATAAAATAATAATATAAAATAATATAAAATTATCATATAAAAATGGATAAAGTTAGAGCTGATAATTTTAAAAGAATAAAACAATTAGACGAATTAATAAAACAAAGAAATATTATGAAAGAAAATCATCTTCAACATAGAATGACAAAAGCTGGTATTCAATCTGATATGTTTGATAAATTAAAATTAACTGAAGAAGTAAAAACTGATTATGAAAAAACTGTCGAGCCATTTAAAACTCTTGAAAAGGAACTTAATGAAAAACGTGTTGATATAGCGGATCCTGTACTTAAAACACTATTAGATGACTATGGTTTATTAGAGGCAAACATAGATAAAAAATTACCAAAATCTATGTTATTCGAACATTCTACTTTCTTTTTAGATAAAAAATTATTTGCAAGATTTTATCTTGGTGGTAAAGAAATATTTCCACAACCTTTACGAGGATTAATTTTTACGCCAGATAAATCTCCTTTTAATTTAGATAGAAATTTTGTTGATCTTTTAAGAGGAGCAGATTTAAAAAATTATGCTGTAGAAGATCTAATAAAATATAAAACTATATTAGATAGAGTAGGTGTAGTAAAATCTCTAAGACGTTATGAACAATTAGAAAATTTATTATCAACGGGAGTTAAAGTAGGGAAAGGTTTATCTGAAAAACAGAAAACAGAAACAACTGTATTTTTACCAGATGATCCACAAGAATTACTAAATAGATTAAATATTTTAATATCGGCAATAAAAGAAGGACATAATTCTAGTTTTAATGAAATTCATGCTATATTGAAAAGACTGTTAGAAAAGAAGATTCTAAATGAAGAGGATTATAAAAGTGTATCTGAAATATGTTGTTTCTAATTTTTTATAAAAAATATTTATTTAATTTTTTAGTTTAAAAATGTGTTCAGCAGATTTAGACAAAATTAATAATCATTTACAAAATTTAACAGAGATTTTGGGTTCATCAAAATTTAGTACGACGTTAAAAATTATAACAACTACTTCATCACACACTTGTAATTTAGAACCCATTCTACATTTGGAACAAAATAAAAATTATCAAATTGCATTGACTAGTTTCTCCACATTTAACACTATTCAAAACGTTATCAAATATGTGAATGATCAATTTAGATATTCTACTGATAAAGGCAAAACATGGAAAATACTAACTTTTCTTCCTGGTTCTTACGAAGTTGAAACAATATCAAATGAAATTAAGAGACATTTAGGTATACCATTTAAAGATAAGGAACAATTACATTTTGCAGTTGAACCGGCTGTTAATAAATTTTCTCTTACTTTAGACGAAAATCATCAAGTTGATTTTAATCATGATAGATCATTGTCAAAGCTATTAGGATTTAATAAACAAACTTACAGTCAAGGTTATCATTTAGGTGAGAAGATTCCAAAAATAACTGAAATAAATTCAATTGTTGTACATTGTGACATTATTGAAGGAGGATATATAAATGGTAAATTATCAAATTTAATATTCAGTTTTCCAGCTTTTACTGTACCCATTGGTTATAGATTAAATGTAATTCCACAAACATTAATATATTTTCCTATTACAAGAAAAACTATTAACAACATTGGCATTAGAATCACTGATGAAAAAGGACAAGAAATAAATTTTGGAGGTGAAGAGATTATGATAGATCTTTTGGTTCGGGAGGTATAAACTTTTACGCTACAATAGAGAAGTTTAATTTTTTTTATCATTTTCATTATTAATCTTATTAATCTTATTAATCTAATTAATCTTTTTAGAAACAAAAAAATAAAAATAAACTTAAATTAAAATTTTATTTTTATTTTTTTGTTTCTAAAAACACTAATTCAATAATGGATGAATTTATTACTTTAAAAATGAATGAAATGTCTTTAAATAAAAAAAAACTTAAATTTAATCATCATCCAAATTTATCTAATAAAGTTTTAGCAGTTATTTGCGGAAGATCAGGATGTGGAAAAACATATCTATTATTTAAAATTTTAACGACTCCAATTTTTTTGGATTATAACAATCTTATAATTTATACAACAACGGCAGAACAACCCGTCTATCAATTTTTAAAATATGGATTTGAAAATAATCTTACAAAAACAGCAATTGCTTCTCTATTCGAAGAATACGAAAAATCTGAATATGAAGAAGAAATAAATTTGTGGTGTGAAGAATCAGCAAAAAATAAACAATTAGTTGAATCCAATAAAAATAAGCATATAAAAATACAATTAATAGATGATAGTGGTAATATGCAAGATCCTAGTAAACTAGATAAAACAATGAAACATTGTGTAATTTTTGATGATTGTGTTAATGACAGAAATCAGTCAGTTCAAAGAAATTATTTCACAAGAGGTAGACATAATAACTGTAGTGTATTTTATTTGACACAAAGTATGTATTCATTAGATGGAAGTGTTATTAGAAAGAATGCAAATATATTTATACTATTTGAAATAAATGCAAGAAACTTAAGTCATTTGTTAAGAGATTTATGTATAAGAGATAAAGATGAATTTAAACAATCGTGTAATAATGCTTGGTCAAAAGATTATGGATTTATCACAATTAATATTGATAAAAAAATTCATGTAAGAGTTATCGAACAATTGTTTACCGAGTAATAAAAATATACAAATATAATGTTTTAATATTTTATTTTTTATTATCAGCTTTAATTTTATCTATTTTTTTAAAATATAATATTTGAATTTTGTGGTAACATTGGTATACAGCAAAAACATTTTACTGAACAAATTATTTTTTTATTGCTTTGTTGTTTGTAATCTTTTCGTTTAAAGTTTTCACGTTTAAAGTTTTCACGTTTAAAATTTTCTCGTTTAAAATTTTCTCGTATTAAGTTTTGTTTAATAAAGTTTTGTCTAATAAAGTTTTTAGCTCTTCTAAAAAAATTTTATCATTTTCTTCATTAAAAATTTTATCATCAATAAAAGTTTTACCATCACTAGAAATTTTACCATCCTTTTTATTTTTATCATTAACTTTTTCTGTTTGTGATTGAAATGATATTTGATTTACTTCATTAGCTATTTGATCAAATTTTTCAATCTCATCTAACGTAATAACATTATCATCACATACTCTTTGAAAGTAGTTTATCATAGACTTCTTTAATATGTAAATGCTTAGTTTTTAATGATTTTCGTTTCTTTGATATTAAAGATTTTATCTAACATTGTAACAAGTTAAGTTGTAAAAACGCCCGTACCTGTTAAAGCTGTAGCAACTACTGGAATTACTAAAACACCTGAAGATATAACAATTGTTAAAGCACCTAAACTTATTGTTAAGAATATGCCAATTCCTTGTGTTACATTCTTAACTTTACTCCATCTCTTTCTTAATTTATTATAATGTTCTAATCTAAGTAATAATTGAGATTCTTTATCTTTCATATAACGTACTCTATCTTTGTGTTTTTCAATATCCATTTCATATGATAACGAAGGATATATTCTTGAGGTTCCTTCCACTTTTGTTTCTTCCATTTCTGAAGTTCCTTCCATTTTTGTTCCTTCCATTTCTGAAGTTCCTTCCACTTTTGTTTCTTCCATTTTTAAAGAAATATTTTTAACGGGCGAAGCCCTGAACCTTCGGTTCGCAAGTCACATGATATATTTTAAAAACCTGAAAGATGGATAAAATTCATGAATTTGAAATTCTCAACTTTTATGATTTTTGGTGTCCTGGAACGGTCATGATTTTGGCGAGGGTGAAAATTGTAATTCTCAAATTTTGAGATTCTTAACTTTTATGATTTTCGGTGTCCTGGAACGGTCATGATTTAAGCGGTGAAAATTGTAATTCTCAAATTTGAGATTTTGAAAAATTTGAAAAATTGGGTATTTTTAAAAACGCCCAAATTTGTGAATTTAGTCCCTTTTTCAGGTTTTTAAGACCTAAATTCATGAATTTATGTCGTTTTTAAAAGTACCATTTTTGAAAAAAATGGTACTTTTTGAATGAAACCAAATTCATGAATTTAGTTCTTAAAAACCTGAAAAAGGGACTAAATTCATGAATTTATGTCGTTTTTAAAAGTACTATTTTTTTTGATTTTATGGTGTCCTGGAACGGTCTTTCTCCCATTACTGAACACACAAATCCTTAATTCCAACGTGTACACTATTAAAACTTTATTTTCAGCTTGTAAACTGTTCAAACTTTATTTTTTATCTTGCACACTATTTAAACTTTATTTTAAAACTTGTAAGCTATTGAAACTTTATTTTTAACTTGCAAACTATTGAAACTTTATTTTATTTCTAACATATAAACAGATAGAACTTTATTCTTAACTTGTAAACTGGTGAAACTTTATTTCTAACTGGTAAACTTTTGAAGTTTTATTTTTAACTTGTAATTGTTGAAGCTTTAATTTTAACTTGTAAACTGTTGAAACTTTATTTTTAACTTGTAAACGGTTGAAACTTTGTTTTATTTCTATCATAGAAACAGATAGAACTTTATTTCTAACGTACACACAATTGAAACTTTATCTTATTTCTAACATACAAACAGCTGAAACGTTATTTCTAATGCACATACTATTGGAACTTTTCTTTTAACTTATAATCTGTTGAAACTTTATTTTGACTTGTAAACTGATGAAACTTTATTTCTAACTGGTAAACTTTTGAAGTTTTATTTTTAACTTGTAATTGTTGAAGCTTTAATTTTAACTTGTAAACTGTTGAAACTTTATTTTTAAATTGTAAACGGTTGAAACTTTGTTTTATTTCTATCATACAAACAGATAGAACTTTATTCTTAACTTGTAAACTGATGAAACTTCATTTTATTTCTAACATATAAACTGTTATAACTCTATTTTGAAGCACATAAACTATTAAAACTTTATTTCCAACGTGTACACTATTAAAACTTTATTTTGACTTGTAAACTGATGAAACTTTATTTCTAACTGGTAAACTTTTGAAGTTTTATTTTTAACTTGTAATTGTTGAAGCTTTAATTTTAACTTGTAAACTGTTGAAACTTTATTTTTAACTTGTAAACGGTTGAAACTTTGTTTTATTTCTATCATACAAACAGATAGAACTTTATTCTTAACTTGTAAACTGATGAAACTTCATTTTATATCTAACATATAAACTGTTATAACTCTATTTTGAAGCACATAAACTATTAAAACTTTATTTCCAACGTGTACACTATTAAAACTTTATTTTCAGCTTGTAAACTGTTCAAACTTTATTTTTTATCTTGCACACTATTTAAACTTTATTTTAAAACTTGTAAACTATTGAAACTTTATTTTTAACTTGCAAACTATTGAAACTTTATTTTATTTCTAACATATAAACAGATAGAACTTTATTCTTAACTTGTAAAGTGGTAAAACTTTACTTTTTATCTTGTAAACTTTATTTTGTTTCTAACATACAAACAGATAAAGCTTTATTTCTAACGCACACACTATTGAAACTTTATTTTCAATCTGTAAACTGTTGAAACGATATCTTTCATTTACAAATAGTAGAACGCTTAGTCTAACTTGTAAATCTTATGACACTTCATATGGGTGATGATGGTAGATGAAATAGTGTTAAATATATTTTAGATAGCTTACACTTCTGATACAGGGATAGCAATCCACTGCGATCCATGTGTAAAGAGCTTGTTAGACTACGGATGGGCTTAAGTGGATGATTTAACCATGTATACTTTTTCATTTGGAAATAGTAGCACGCTTAGTCTAACTTGCAATTCTTATAACATTTCATATGGATGATAATGGTAGATGAAATAGTGTTAGATAAAATTAAGATAGCTTACACTTCTGATATAGGGATAGCAATCGACTGCGATCCATGTGTAAAGAGCTTGTTAGACTACGGAAGAGAGAAGTGTGTTATGTTGCGTGTGGCGCGTGAGTGTCCTCCCATTTCATTCCATTCATCAATTCGTCTCATTGATAGAGACAGGTAGAACTCATGGTTCTCATAACGTATGCAATGGAAAGTTTTAGGCAACCTTCGACAGTTGGCTAAATGTCGCCCTGGCGCGAATGCATACTACGTTGAGACAGAGGCAATCACTTGCAAACATGACGCAGAGAGGTTTAACAAGATTGACCATTGCCGAATGTCCCTTGCGGTATACATAGCTACGGGTTTCAACCGCCGCCCTTTACAGGAACGCCCGTCGAAAGGAAGTATTACACCGAACTTCATTTGCAACGTTCAAGTTGACTGATAGCAGATTCAACTTAATGATAGTATTCGCCAGTCCGAAGACTGCCCAGGGCAAACCGCGAGAGGTTCTATCATGTCTTGCCCCATGGTGGCCCTTAAGAGAGCCGATGGTTCGTTCTCGGGAGTAATGTCATCTTACACCCTACCAATTCTACTGAGAGAGTCTTTGACTCTCTCTTTGGTAGCACTGTCGACTTCCACACTAACTGGTACATGGCTAAAAAGTGGAATGTAGCGCCATTCCGTTGGATTGACAGCAGTTGCTGTCATCGGATTGCCAATCCGAGCAAGAGTATTAAAAACTCTGTCTTGCTCCTCTAGCCTGACAAACTCCTCAAATAAATTTCGCGGCCTTAACTGCGGTCCGCGAGGAGAGCTGACTTGACTGTTCGGCGTCTGCATGATTGAAATGAAATGAAATGAGAGGCAGTGGTTTATATACCCCTCTAATGCGACGCAACGTTCAAGTTGACTGATAGCAGATTCAACTTAATGATAGTATTCGCCAGTCCGAAGACTGCCCAGGGCAAAGCACATTTGAAGGCTCTATCATGTCTTTTGCCCCATAGTGGCCGATTATACGGTAGTATGTTAGTAGATTTCAATCACTGAAAAGGGAAGATGAGAATCATTTCATTTGTCTCATCAACGTTTATCATGGGAGTAATCATTGAAGGGCATCTAATGAATTACATTTCACTCTACTCCATATCATAAAGACTAACCTTTGTCGAATGGCTGAAGTACTCTGACCTGGCGAGAGAAAGCGTCACGTTGAGTATGAAGTCGAACGCCCAACATGAGCAACGGCTCAGAGGTTTCGGTCTAACAAACGACGAACAACCCGTGCAACACAATCCCTCTACGGCAGTACCCCGCCGTCCCGAAGGAACGCTCGAGCAAAGGGGTATTACAGCGATGATGTGCTTTATGAGTAGAAGTGAATCTCTTGATAGCAAGAGACTATTCAACTAGATAGCAAGTCAAAAATAACCTGATAGCAGGACAAATGTATAGTCAGTAATTTACACTTAGTGAGGAATGATAGATTTGAGTGTAGTGAGTGGCACTCGATCCCGTCGACAGCCCGAAGGCCTTGTACTGATCACTAGGGAAGTGAGAGATCTTCCCCGATACCCGCTCTTTACAGCTGAAGACATCATTGTCACTGCCCCGAAGTGGTAACAGTAACGCCGAGTCAAAGGTAGTGAAACAGTAGCTGGGATCTAACCCCTCAAAGCTGCCTTAAGACTTAGTTAAATTTGAAATCTGATAGCAGATTTGAACTCAGCATACTTGAAAACCTTGAGGAAACATCCCAAGTTATTGCTTTGATCAGCTTGATAGCAAGCCGTAGAGAGCTTGATTCACCAGCGTTTTGCAATGGAGATGTTTAGAGGCCACCCATGACAAGATAGCTAAGACTCAACCGATTGGCGTTCAAAGTGCTACGTTGAGAGCTGTGTCAAATGCCCAACATGAGACATGAGTTGTCCCAGCGGTTACGGTCTCTAAATATGACACATTCCCTTGCCACACTTATCACTACGCACGGCATCGTCCGCCGTCCCGAAGGAACACCCTGTCAGTGGAATATTACAGCAAAACTCTCCGTGTCTTGCTCGCTTTCAGTGAAAAGCCGCTTATACCATGAGAAGACTGGCTCAGACATCATTAAAAATGCTTTCATTGACTTCAGCAGGGTCGAAAACCCCAGAAAACCTCCAAAACTAGTGAATTTAAATTTTTCAACTTTTATAGCACTACTTATGAATTTTATTAAGTTAGTCCCATCACTTAGGGCAGGTCAATAGCGACCGAAACCTTTTTTGGAATCAAAAAACAATCAAACGGACTTGTAGAAGCAAAGTTACAAGCCTTTAAAGTTTTGGAGTCTTTTTATGGCCTGGATGAACGAAGGCCATCTCCTGCGGCGAATCCTCTAAGTCTGACGCACCTTAGCTGATATCAGACAATGAAAATTTTCTAAGTCGGTTTCTTACAGAATAGCCGGAAATTTATGGAATGTCCGCGAAGCTATCATCGGCAGCTCACGAGAGACGACCTACCTCTGAACAATCTCGTTCTCCCCCCTTAAATGACAAAGTCGTCTCTCGGTTCCACTCCCCAGCTTATATAGTGTGTGGCGATCAGCTGATGACGTAACACCCATCATCCAAACACTAAAAAAGCCCGTCTATCTCCGTTTCTAGTGCTCCGATTGAGCTGGAAATACAACATTTCCATGTAGAATTTGACGCTGAATCCGAATCTGGCCTCCGTTTTCCCATCCGATGCTTCGTTTTTGGCTCTACAGTAGGCAGCCATCGCAAAAATTCTAACTCTGTCGTTTTTTCGAAAAATGTTGAAAAATTTTTCTTGCCGATTGCCTTGAAACTCACCATACAGATAGAGAATTTCACGCTGATTCCAAATCTGAAATCCGTTTTCCCATCCGATGCTTCGTTTTGAAGCTACAGCCCAAAACGTCCAAAATTCTAACTCTGTCGTTTTTCGCCAATCTCCCCAAAATCTTAAATGGCGTCTCACATCTAAACGAAGACAGATATGAACAAGCCGTTTCTTTCAGTGAATTTGTCTCACTCTTAGCTTTCAAATGACACCGCTCACTCGACAAATCCGTCCACTAGAAGCCAAGATCGAAGCAAGCTGATACCAGAGGGGGGGGGGGACGTCAGCAAAAATTTCAGAATTTGATGAAAAATGTTTTGTGAGACTTGCCATGACGTTCGGTTCCCAGTCGAAATTCCACACTTTGGAAAATTTTCAAAAAATTTTACCCATACAAAGTCACTCTGACACTTAGGATTTTTTCAGGTAAGAGAGCTCCGACCTAAAATCTTGTAACCGCTCTAACTTTTGAACGAAGACAGATAGGAACAAGCCGATTCTTTCACTGAATTTGTCTCACTCTTAGCTTTCAAACGAGCTATCGCACGACAAAATCCGTCCACTAGAAGCCAAAATCGAAGCAAGCTGTCCAGAGGGGGGGGACGTCAGCCGAAAATTTTTTCTCTCCGATTTCGCTGGAAACATCCTTCCTAACCCAAAATTTCACGTAGATTCCGAATCTGGCCTCCGTTTTCTCATCCGATGCTTCGTTTGGGCGCTACACACCAAAACGTCCCAAATTCTAACTCTGTCGTTTTTTCGAAAAATGTTGAAAATTTTTTCTCTCCGATTGACTTGAAACTCACCATACAGATAAAGAATTTCAAGCTGATTCCTAATCTGAAATCCGTTTTCCAATCCGATGCTTCGTTTTGAAGCTACAGCCCAAAACGTCCCAAATTCTAACTCTGTCGTTTTTCGCCAATGTCCCAAAATCTTAAATGGCGTCTCACATCTAAACGAAGACAGATAGGAACAAGCCGATTCATTCACTGAATTTGTCTCACTCTTAGCTTTCAAACGAGCTATCGCACGACAAAATCCGTCCACTGGAAGCCAAAATCGAAGCAAGCTGTCCAGAGGGGGGGCGGGTGTAGCGAAATTTGATGCGAAACAAACTTTGGTAACAGGTCCCAGGTCGAAAATTCCACCACTTTTGGCGAAAATTTTTAATTTTTTACCATACAAAGTCACTCTGACACTTAGGATTTTTTCAGGTGAGCTCCGACCTAAAATCTTGTAATCGCTCTAACTTTTGAACGGCTGCTCCGATTGACTCGCAACGAAAAATGCGGTCGAGCAGTGTTTCATCCTCTTTCCAATGCAAGTCGAACGAACAAAATCCGTCCACTAGAACCAAACGTTACAGAACAAGAAGTAGCGGGGGTCAGCGAAATTTTGATGAAACAAACTTTGGTAAAGGTACCCATGGTCGAAATTCCACACTTTGGAAAATTTTTAATTTTCCCATACAAAGTCACGCTCTGGACACTTTAGGATTTTTTCAGGTGAGCTCCGACCTAAAATCTCTTGTAACCCGCTCTAACTTTTGAACGGCTGCTCCGATTGACATCGCAACGAAAAATGCGGGGATTCCGAGCAGTCGTTTTCATCTCTCTTTCCAATGCAACACTTTCGAACGCGAACAAATATAATCCGTCCACTAGAACCAAGTTAGAACAAAGTGGGGGGGGGGTCAGCGAAATTTGATGAAACAAACTTTGGTAAAGGGTCCCAGGTCGAAATTCCACACTTTGGAAAATTTTCAAAATTTTACCCAAAAAGTCACTCTGACACTTAGGATTTTTTCAGGTGAGCTCCGACCTAAAATCTTAAATGGCGTCTCACATGTAAACGAAGACAGATATGAACAAGCCGATTCCTTCAGTGAATTTGTCTCACTCTTAGCTTTCAAACTTGGACACCTCACTCGACCAAAATCCGTCCACTAGAAGCCAGATGATCGAAAGCAAGCTGTCCGAGAGGGGGGGGAGGAGACCGTCAGCGAAAAATTTTTCAACATCCGATTGCTTTCAAATTCACCATACACAGATGCAGAAGCATTTTCACGCTGAATCCGAATCTGCGCCTCCGTTTTCACATCCGGGCTTCGTTTGGACACATACACACCAACAAACAATCCTTCCCACAGTTTTAAAACCAAGACCAACCTAGACGGGTATACGCCCAGGTCAACCTTAGACGGTCGCCCAAGTCCACCAGAGCCGTATCAGTCGGGAACACAGACAAAAACGCCGAGACTCACACACTGTCGGTCCAGAGCTCCAGAGGGGGGGGGACGTCAGCGGAACCGGACTCGCCTGAGCACATCACGCCACGGGCGGACCAGAGGGGGGGGGCTCAGACACGAAGCACCACGGCGGCCGACCACGACACTCTGCCGTGCCAGAGGGGGTGGGGACGCAGCGATGGCCGCCATCTTGCGCTAATCTGGTGTTCGCCCGTTTGGCCCCTTACTGAACATGACGGCCAAATGCAGTGAGCAATTTGTTAGAATGTTAACAATAATTTTTATTCTTAAAAAAGCCTACGACTGTATTGATAAAACAGGTTCGTCGTAGAAATGATCCTCTCGAGATGTGGTCCTGAAACTTGGCTGCGATAAAACTTTTCTATTGAAAGAATCAAAAATGGAATTAAGATTACAGAAAGTTCTTAGCAGCATCAAAAATCCAATGATTCTGTTAAAATTTTTGTTCCTGGAAACATGCAGTTAATCTTACGGCTACAGTTTTAACAGAGACAGGCTTTAGATGTTGATAACAACTTTTCTGTTATATAGATTTGATTTCGAGGTTTTCCCTGAGACAGTTTTATCAGGACAATTTTGTACATGGACCACTTTGACTTGATACCGGAAAATGATCAAATAATTTGATGCAATCAACAGCAACTCACCTGTTGTAGCGGTACGTAAGTCATCTTCAAATCGTCGATTTCAACACTACAAAGAGAGTCGTGGAATATGAGAGTTGAGAATGGAAGTATAATGATTCATTCAAAGTTGAATTGAAATGTATTTCTATGAATTTCAACAAAGGAACAATAAATAAACTTGCAATACAAATAGCTTATGAGGAGACGAAAGGCTGAAAAATAAAAAGGGGCTCTACAAAAAAGAAATTAAGTCAGGCTCGCCTTCCATTCGGAGGAGGCTGCATTGTTTCCTCTCAAAATAGCAGCGAAACTCTTTGTCGAAGCCATGAGGTTTCCGTGGGATCACTAGAATTTCTGGTGATGAGGCGGCCCAAGTCTTTCAAAAGATCTGATCCGACTTTGCCGGAAACAGGAATTCAGGTATATTTGCGTCATATATTTCTGTATTTGGCGAAGTTTCGCTCTTCTGCGCTGCATCTCGGGGAGGGAAAATTTTGGGAGATGTTTGAGGCATCATTGGTGTTGGAGCAAGTGGCATCTGAAGCTAGAGCTTTCCCATCTTAAAAGGAAAATGAGACCATCTGTACTCTAATCCGACAGGTTCCAGAACAGACGGTATTGCAGCACTGATCAAGCTGCATTTCACTACGTCATTTAGGTTGACGTGATGTCAGAAACGCCTTGAACTACAGCCACAGGAAAAAACCCGTGATGTCCAAGGCCGTCGACTGGGTTCTTACAAAGTCTCTTGTCTTGCATGAGTGCGGCTCACAGATAGAGCATTCCAAGCGACTGCACCTCCTGTTCACACAGAGTCTTTGTCGCAAGAATTTCCCAGGTTTGCGGTAGGATGAGATGCTAGCCAAGCACTGGTGTAAGACTGTGCTGCTAAAAGAAGTCGAGCAAGATCGATTTGATTTGTGTTATCAAGCAAATTTGAGAAAGTTTCTTCACTAAGTCGCTCATCCCATTCGCGTTGTAAAATTGAGTCATTCGATTTGAATGGAGTATCTCGAGAAATTTTGATGTTGAATTGATCAAGAGCCTTCCTTTCTTATAACCGGGGCACAGCTGCATTATCAGATCCTTGGAAGATGGCATTGAAGAGATAAAGGCTGGAAGTGCGAGAGTACGACCACTCCTGACGCCTACTCCGCCGTATCGCATGGGAAGGATGCTTGAGTCCAAGCTGTTTGTTTTCCGCTCAAATCAACATTAGAAATAGTGCAATGGTGTCTTTGATGACTGAATTGATGGATAACAGCGCATCATCCTCTAGAACAGAGGTTCCCAACCTGTGGGATCAAATGAGGGATCATCATGTGTACTATGATGATAATTTAATAAATTCATGTCACATACCAAATCTACTAGGAAAAGTGTTGGTAAGCTTGAGAAAATTAGACCTGTGGTACGTGAGGGATCATCATGTGTACTATGATGATAATTTAATCTATTCATGTCAAATACCAAATCTACTAGGAAAAGTGTTGGTAAGCTTGAGAAAATTAGACCGATGACAAAATTCGATGCATTTTATCACTTTTCATAGTCTCAAAAGACGAAGATTTGTCTTGTGCATAGATTTCATCTTGTCACATCGAACTTTGTATTAGGTTGTTAAAATATCAATGCGACAGGCGATGCAATGACATCTATTGAGCGACCGACAGGTCGAAATCAACAGAACAAAACCACGCATTGAGTAGCCAAAATCACGTTTGTTTTCAAAATGCTTGTGGCATGGAAATATACATTCAACTTTGACAAGCCTTAAGACTACCAAATCGAAAAGTCGGAACCGGTTTGTGGCTCCTGGTCATGACTTTCGGTGTGCTGCTAGCATCATCATGCCCCGCATTGATCAGCTGGTGGAAAACAAACAGATGCAGTGTTCGCATTAGTTAATATGATCATTGTACAGGCATGAAATTAATTATTTCATTTGTTCGGAAGAAGAAGCATCCTCAGCTTATAGAATGATGACTGCTTTTTGTTTCATGTTCGTTTTGTTCGCAAATATAAATTTCTTTAAAATAAAAAAGAATTATATCTTTCCCAAAATAAAAATAATTACTTCGAGAATAAGTGGCACACAGCGAACGTGTAAAATCTCAACTGGTACTGAAACATTGTAAGGTTGGAACCACTGCTCTAGAAAGACAGGGGAAGATGGCATCATAAAGCTTAGCCTCGGGGCTGAAGTTTGACAAAAGAAGTGCAGGATGATTATCCAATAGAGAAAACCTGTGACAGAGGAGCATTATTCTCTTTGTGTTATCGATCGAAATATGAAAGTAATGAGGATGGGTTAGCATAGCAGAGAAAGAGAAGCAGGTGATATTCCCGTTATGTCATGTATGATTTTCAGATGAATTCGATGGTAGGACATTGAGCTCGGGAGACCGAGTAAAAATCATTCAAAGTTACCTATGATGCGCAAGCTCATGCTTAAGATAAATGAGAACATGAGAACAGCGAACCATGCTATCATTTTCATAATTTGATGCAGCTTTTAACTTGTTATCATTTTCCAGACTATAGCCATAGAGTAAGTACATTAGGTAGAGGAACAACTTAGCATTAGTCAAATCCCAATGTGTATACAGTTTCGATTTCATTAAATGAACTCGAGTTGAAATCCTGTACCAGACGTCAGATATGCAAAGTTTTGCAGTTTGGAGAAGTTGCAACGGATTTGAGTGATCATGATAGCAATACAGAAGAAATAATAGTGTTTTACAAATCCTCCGCGTCATGTCAATCTTGGCGATAGTTGGATAAATTGGCAATTCGGTGAGTTACTATATTACTTCAATGTCCATCCTTATTAACGAGAGTATTTTCGCAAGCGTGATGATATCACAAACTATCTGCCACTGAAAGAGCAAAATTTCATAATCAAAGACAATGATCATAATTAGCTTTAAAAGATGTAATGGATCCACATTACTATTCAGATCCAAGAAATGAAACATAAATTTAGTGAATCAGAAAATCATGTCAATGAAAATTGAATTAAAAGCTTGAAATCTCAGCCAAGAAGCACAGAGATCTCAACTCTTCCATGAAGACTTGCATTATAATGTGATTCATGAAATTTCCTTGATAATGAAATCATCTCAATTTCCGCTTAATCAAGATAGTTGTTTGTAAATGTTCATTCCTTTTGATATCTACAAGTTTCATACTACTTAAATGGTGGCTTCACGTTGCTTATAAACACAGAAATAATTTGCAAACATTTAGCTTCTTAAAAAGTGATCAAATATTATTTTAGACCGCAGGAACGTCATCTCCGCAAAAAACTGAATCATTTGATATATAAATTTCCATTGTATTCTGACAGTTTTCTGAGTCGACATTCTACCTACTATACCTGCCCTATGACTATAAATTTGTCGAAAGTCAAACAGTTGAAGCTATTAACTTACGCCATCATACTTTAATGACAAAGAAGAAATCATGAAGCCGATATGAATGTCTTATATCCAACAGAATGACATTATCTTCTAGCGAGGGAAGTTGAAGAGTCATTTGTGGTGCTTCTTATAATCTTGGGATCTTTACTTCTTCAGAACTCTAATCTGGTGTGGTATTAACCACGGAAGCATGACTCCAAAATGCATCAAATCTATCCGTCGTGCACAATTCGACTATTTGTAGAATCGCCGTTCAGTTGATACGGATCAGACATTTTAATCATTAATGGGAACTATTTGCCGAGCAATGTAGCGCATAATCATTCGGCACCTGAAGCAAGTTAAAACAAAGTTCTCAATTCATTTGATTCCAATTCGCATGTGAGATATCGTCATTTTATCTTGCAATGATTTCAATTACTATAATATGCAGCAGAATTCAATTCAAGACTTCTTCTCTCAGTCAATGGATTTCATGATGTGTTATTGGGAATTTACAGTTTGATGCCGCTAGAATGAAGATTTTAAGTTGCGTTACCACGCTGTTCATCACGGCATACCTAGGGAACTGAATTCTCAATGCAAGGAATCATCTATTGTCAGACTTCTTAATTTCTACATAAATGGGATGAATGATGAACAGTAACTCAAACTGCCATGAAGAGGTGTGAGCTTGGTGGGAATTGAAGCAGTGACCATCCTGATTCTCTTGATCGCATACATGATCACAGTCATTTGGTAGGATGATCAGATTGTCATAGAAATTATAATCAATGAGTGTTTGATTTCGTCACAATGTGAACTGCAGTATCTAGGTGATCGGAGGCGGAAAGTCGCTGAAATAAACAAATGTCAAAACAATTCAACATTAACGAAGATACAGAAAAATAGAAATATGAAGAGCAGAATGATAATGAAAAAATGATGAACAGCTTTTGATTTTGTCATCCGATCATCATTGTGCATATTTATGCGATTTTGTCCTTTATTTTCACTCGCGGTATGAAAGTAATTACATGGAAGTTCACCTGCATGCCTGTCTCAACATCCGATGTGATGTTATAAAAGGAAATAATCGAAGTCAACCAAAAATAAGATCATCAAATTTGTCAAAAAGTCCAAAATGATGTTCTCCTGAATGCATTGAGCGATTCTAATTAAGAATCATCTCCAGTTTTAGAATAGTTTGATCGCTGACACATGCTTCAAACAAGGATGCTGGAGCAGATGTGGTAAAATTCAGTCGTTTCAACAATATTTATTAATTGGAGCCTTCAACAACTTGACTCTCAGTCACAAAACTGCTTATTAAAGACAACACTAACTATTCTTCAAAACAGGACTATTCTTTTGAGGAAGTAGTTAAACTGACGATACACATGAATGTGAAAAAATAAACAATTTAATCAACAATTGTATTTTGTTTCTAGAAATAAAGCTAAAACGTCACTATTCCCAATTCTGCAGGCTTGGACGGGGCAGTAATCAGACTGCTCTGCAGCGTTGTGGCACTTTCAGTCCGGATGCCCTTCCTGCCGACTTCCAATGTCACTTTCGGGGTTCGTCCTCTGGACCAAAAGATTACAAGGCCAAGCATTTAACAACTGTGCTTGTTTAAAAAAACTATATTTATATTAACATGGATTGCTTATACTTTCCCTTCTGAAATATCTTTTTCAAAAAATCCTCCACCTACATGTAGATGAAAAAATAATCATGATGCAAATCTTATAACTCTCTAAATATTCTATGATTGGAGATTTTAATATAATAGAATATTTGATATATTCGCATTTTGCCAGAGTTCTTGGCATCGCACCGCAGCGTTTAAGGGACCGATCATCCTTAATGAAGTCTCTTATTGAAATGTTCCAAAACAGAGCAAGTGAAGCGATTTTCTATCCTGCCACCGGTCAATTGCTCCATCGCCATAACCTTCCTTCCCACATACCGATCGTCTCTCCGCTTCACATGCCCGTGCAATCTTAGTCTGGCTCATCGCTCCCACTTTGATCGTACCTCTGATGCATCTATTCCTTATCTTGTCCTTTCTCGACAGCTTTATGCAAAGCGCTGATAGAATACACAGCTCCACGTTTGATGAAGCAGCTAAATCGCCTTGGTTATTGCATTCAATTCATTCATTATCTAAGTTATGATGGAAGTATATGAATCAACATTGTGGGATATAGTGGTCTCCGTGCCATAGTGGCTAAGTGCTTGGCCTAGCGACCTTTTGGTTCAGAGATTCAGCCTCCGAAAGTGTCATTGGAAGTCGGCAGGAAGGGCATCCAGACTATAAGTACCACAACGCTCCAGAAAAGTCGGACTGTGTCAGCACCGTCCAAGGTATGGGGAGAGTGACGTTAAAGCTTCATCTTTTATCTGAATCGAATTGAGTTGATTTTTTCATTTATTCTACCGAAAATACTAAAAATACCGAAAATATTTCAGAACTCTGCATTGCATCATTTTTTGGGATATCAGTTATTCGTGAAAGGTTCGTATATTTTCGGTTTACTTTCATGTAAAAAGATATCCACAAATTCCACTCGAATACTCTGCTGACTACTGCGCTAGAAAATTTGCTGTCAATTCAAGTTGCTTGCATTCCGAGGATTTGTTCATATAATCTAGGCAGAGTGACCAAAGTCAGATTACTTAATAATTGAGGAAAAGTCCGGACGTCTGGAAAATCTGCAAAAATGATCATCAGGTTCAACATAAGGCAACTTTGAGACATTCTTGATATCATTTTCCTGTCAGGCAACAGAACATGTCAGTTAAATCAGTGATCGCATTCTGCCAAACTCCCTAAAACACCGAGAGTGGAGAAATGAACTCCATATGCAGATGCACTGAGATATTACTGACAGATTCGTATTACGGTTGAAAAAACGGCAGGCAAGTAAGCAGAATGAAATTTACAATACCTCTTTAGTAAAACTATCTCTAAGCAATACAACCAAAAGTATCACACTGATTCATTGAATTGTGATCATAGCATCAAAATACTTTTATATGTTCCATTCAGCAGCAATGAAATGTGCAAATTAATTGAAAGATTTCATCGCCTATTTCAGAAGATGACGAATTTCCAAAATATCGTTATGTTCCATGCACACTATATAAACCAAACGACGCGATGGATTCAAGAGACTACATAAGATTTCGTAAATAGTTGAATTACTTTGATGACGCATGTGTATCATCAGTTCATTCCTTCACTGTAGCGATGGTTCGAATCCATCAACCGCAGTGTGAAGGTGGTTCTTCGGTGGGTACAGTGATTGATATCGAACTGAAACCAATAAATTAAAGAAAAGCAATCATCTGACAAGCACCATGCATTGAAATTCAGTAAATGTCATACACGTGTGAAACTCAGAGAACAACAGAATCAGAGCTGGTGGGCCAACGCAATTTTGTTATAATAACGATTTTCTTTGATGACAATGTCATTTCATTAAGTTGTCCTTGAGCACATTGTCGACGCCAATACTTCGTCCAGGTGCAGCTGGATCGAATGACAACGACTTGTAGTGAGAAGATATCAACCAACTGTTGTTCATGTGATCGACCGCTGACGCATGTACATGAAGATAGGATAAAATCCCCGTTACATTCCACAACAGTGTAGGTCTGAATAAGTCAATAAACGAAAGAATAAAAATCAAATACAAAGAAAAAACAGTATTGTTTGTTAACTCATTCAGACGTGGAGCCATTGTGGAATGCAATTGCCCATTTTTGTGCACCTTTATGGCAGGTAAAAGACAATGAAAAAGGTACAGGTTCGATCGATCACTATGAAAGAGGACTGATGCCGTTTAGTATTAGCCAGTGGAGCACGAAAGACATTGGGGTTTCTTTGAGTGGGAATTCGCTCCTTGAACATTTTTTGCAGACGATGATCCGAATGTGAGGACACTTTACGAGTACTTAACAGTCGACAACATTTCTCGTTCGCTTTAGCCCTGAGGAACAGTTGGTAGTCATTGCCGATATTATTATTTCAACACTTAACAATTTATTCTTGCGGTAAACTGGAGAGTTGCAAAATAGGAAAATCACATAAAAAGACTGAACGCAAAGAAGCTACGTTAACGCTAAATTTCTGATTGATGAAGTATTATTTGAATCCGCATCCCAAATTGACCGGTTGCTTTCAAAACAAGCCTGACTGCTGAATTATCTGCTGATAAGAATCCGTCATGGAAACTTTGCATAGCTAACCCAAGAATGTACAAGAGAACTGGAAATGCCGCTTCTGTTTAACTTCCTCTTCGAATCGGATGAGGACGATCACAATCCACCAACAAGCGAAGGGATCTACACGTAATAGCGTTGTACTCTCTGTAGGAAAGTTGCGACGAAAACACCCGCAGCAGAAATATTTCGATTCACGGCCCCTGAAGAAAGAAAGTCAACTTCTTATTACGCAGTCCACGCAACCACTTTTAATGATGGGGCTACTTTTTTTCCTTATAAAGAAAGTCTCAAGTGGGGAACGCCAGCCAAGTCATTCGTCATAATTTTTAGCATGAAATATTTTCAGGTCATTTTCTATCCTACATGTGTTTATGCCTCCGATCGGTTACAGGTATTCAAAGGCAAACTAAATTTAATCAAGATATTGCGTTTGACGACAAAAAGAACGATTTGATAGATCTAAATGTGCTTAGCACCCTAAACAAAGGTACATTAATTGTATGACCTAGAGATGGTTCTACACGCACCGTACTACTTCTCACTTAATCACAGAAAGCACAGACAGATGTCATTTTACCTCAGTCTGCTTCCCATTGGATTTATATGTGCTTTCTTTGTTTCTGTCTGACAAGAAAAGGCACCGTGAAGACATCGATAATTGTGCAGTTTCGCATCAGTTATCGGGTGATGCATCATTCTATAAAAGTCTCATTGTCAGTCTCGTGTTGGCGGCCCGACTATATGTCGAAAGGTCTTCTGAGGTAGGTAGACTTTTCCAGGAAGCTTCGAATTGTTCGGATTGTTTCAAATTGTTTTGGACGATTTTCAGGATGATTCTAAACAGCCACGGCATGATCATGAAGTGCATTGTGAAAGAATTAGTTGACATTACATGATTAACGAATAAACTAGATAATTCGGCCATCGTTTGAGTGATGTTGATGAAAAGAAGAGTGTCTCCGGCTTTCACAGAAATGACTTATTCTTTGAAGTCCGATATTTTGCCTTCTTCGACGGGGACTTGACATGCACTGACAGACAACAGACACGTATGAAAGATCAGCTGAACAATAGCTACAGCCAGGCTTCATTAACGCAAACCTCACATTTACAAACTTTTAATAAATGAAGCATTGGAACACAGGACAATCACTACTGCCTTTCTTAGGATACGTAATTTCCCAATAAATGAAAATAAAGACGTCACTCCCTTCTATTTACGACTTTTTATTTCAATTTAAAAATAAGCACCCGACGCGTTTCGTCCGAAGACAGTCTCAAGGGTGGCGTACAAATGTGGAAGGATCCTTATATACTGATTAGGCATGGTTGTGGCAACTCATTAAACTTTCCTAATTTTTTTTTAATTTTCCTTTCTTATGAGTAATTATTTACTAGGGAGTCTTTAGTTGCGTAGAATGTTTTCAAATATCTGCATAAAACACATTGTGATGTAGTAATTTGCTAATTAAAACTATATCACCGATTATAATCAGATTTCAGTGTGTTGACACAACGTGATTAACACACTGACATTTATATGATATATGATTTTTAGACACAAATATTTCTGTTTTCCATTCATGCAAGTGCCCGGCACCAAAGTCAATCAATATTACATAACTTATTTCGGGGCAGACCTCGACCTTGACATCTACTAAAAACTTAAAAGCTATCTAGCAGCAACGTATAGCTTTGTCAAGCTTTGAACTGTGAGAGTTACAGCTTGATTACCGCTCGTACTCGTCAGAATTGTTGGTTTACTACGTTAGTTCTAAAAATAGATCATCCCACCGGTCGAGCTTTGAGCAGTGATAATTGAGAGAGAAGTTATCGCAGCTCGAAGATAGCTGTGACAAGCGGCCGCAGCTGGAGCTACTAGTGTGGCCGCTGCGATTGAAACATCGGTCAATTTCTGTAAGAATGTATCTCCCCAACGACTATCACCAATATCAAATTCTGATCATGTTTCAATATTAGTGAAAATTCCTACCGCAAGGTGATTGTTCGGAAGTGGAATAATGGTATTTTCGCGAAGATAGCAAAATACATTCAAGGAATTGATTGGCTATCTTTGCGTAATTCGACTTCCTCTCTTGATGAATCGGCGGAATTCTTCCTAGGTTCACTAAAGGCTATTTTCAATGAATGCAACTTTTAGATGACTGCAACTTTTTACATTCACGTGTTTTTTCTCTCTTTGAAAACTCTGATTCAGAAATTAATAGATTCAAACAAAAATCTCGAAAACGTCTTTCATCAAAGGAAATTCCCTACAAATGTTAATATTAAGTAATAAATCTTGACTTAACATAATTACTTGTCCACAGATGAGATTCAGTGTCCGTTTTTGGTTTTGTCTAAAGTCTCCCCATCTTGCGTACGGTGCTGCAGTATTCTCACTTCAGGTGTCGATGTATCTAAAGGCCTTTCGGGTCGCAAACGCTAGGTGAAATGAATGAACAGGTCAAATGCAAAACTATGCATGAATTCAAATAAATTTTCTTTTAAATCAAATGCAACATTTTCATAATCAGTCAAATATAAATGCAGTCACAATTGCGACTCAGAATGAACAAATTCATCAAAATATATGTCTAAAAAAAGAAAATTAGGAAAATATACAAGATCGTGAAATTTAAGAATCAAGCTTATAACAATTTAAGTTCGCGAATCTTTTTGAAGAATCAATTGATTCAATTGATCAGTGATGCAGTTCAGAAAGACCTGATAATGACAGTAAGAATAAATATTTCACAAGTTGAACAAAGTTAGAGGTGAAAGTAAAGCACCGCGTATACGAAAGCGACAAAATGCTCAGACTTCTGGATGTCAATTTGAAGAAATTCAATGAAGCGCGAGTAAACAGCGGGAGTAACTATGGCTCTCTAAGATCTATGGACCTTCTCAAAGATGTATGTTTATGTGCCCTGGTTTGCAACCTAACTTTAAAGTTCGGTCCTCCGGATTCAATACTTGTGTCTAGGTTGGTTTGTGTTACGAAAATTGACCATCCTACTTCCGCGTCGGATTTTCGTCCTATCTCCGTCGGCAGCGTCTTCCTTCGCGTGCTGCACAAATTCTGCTACGACGTTGGATGTCCCATTCCAACATGATCCATCCTCTCCAGTTCGCCGGTAGGTCAGAGGACGGGTGTCTTTTCGCTTCTTTCATCCTTCAGGCTCTGCTGCGTGACGCAAGTGTTAGTAAGAAAAATCTCAGTGTGGGTCTGCTCGATTTTTCGAAGGCCTTTGACTCTGTGGGGATCGACAGCATCATCCGTGTAGCTGAGGGGCTTGGAGCCAGCCCTGTCATTCTCCGACATCTCCGCTCAGTTTACGGTGAGAGTGTTGTTCTCCTGCCGGATGGTTCGTCTGTCCGCTGTACCAGGGGAGTCAGACAGGGAGATCCTCTCTCCCCGTTCCTGTTTGCCGGTATCATCCGTGAGGTCGTCGAGTCTTCCAACGCTTCGTCGCCTGCCATGTTGAGCTGCAAGGGTTGATGAGGTCAGCTGTGTTCTCGGGATATCCGTAAATATCATGAAAGCTCCCCTCAAGCCGTGGCAGCGGCTCGTCGTTTTCAGGCAGTACTGTTTGCAGCCTTTGATTCATCGTTTAGTTCTGGGGCGTATAACGGCGGGTGCGCTTCGTGGTATGGACCGTATAATGCGTCGTGGGGTTCGTCAGGCGTTGAAGCTGCCAAAGGACACCAGAAACGGCTTTCTACACTTCAGGCTGTCTGATGGTGGTCTGGGGATCCCGTTCCCCTCCATCTTGGTCGTGTTGGCCAAAAGAAAAAGAATCAATGCGCTAATTATGCTTCGTGATCCTGTGCTTTCAAGCATTACGAGTAACATTTTGTCGGGTCCGGCAAATTCGGTCGCAAGGAAAAATATTGAGATTGAGGGGAGAGCAGTGAATTCACCCTAGAGGCGGCATCTGCTTGGAGGGATGTATTCCGTCGGTCGAGGGATGGTTCTGGAGTCTCGTGTGCTTCTTCGGCTTCCGCGTCGTGGCACGTTAACCCGAGCCCGAGGGTTTTTTCAGCGTGGTTCATTCGTGCTGTGGGTTTGCTTGGTGGTGTCTTGCCGTGCAGAACGAGAGCCTTGAGAGGTGGACGTGGTGATGGCATGGTCAATTGCAGGTCAGATTGTCGTCGGCCTGAGTCCATGCAACACATTAGTTATTGATGTGACAGTGTGCGCAGACGAATTCTATCAACAGGCGTCGAGAACTAAGAAGGCAAAATATGGAGGGGGTGACCAGCTGGCGGCTTTCTTCGGGGTCAATATTCAGGATATCTCGGTGATTCCGTTGGTGGTTTCTTTTAGAGGCCATATGGACTCTGCCTCCCTGAGGTTCTTGATGAGTCTAAGCCATTCTGCGACGTTGGTGCGCGATTTTGTGTGGCTAACTGTGTCGGGAAGTGTCGCGTGTTACAATCAGTACTTCAGAAGTACTTATGTGTTGTCTTGAATTCCTCCTTTCCTTACGTCCTTACTTTTGTATATATTCCCTCTTTGTGACTTCACAATTTTGTACGGTTTCAGGCCTTTTCTCCTCAAAAGGCCTCTGTCAGATAAATGTTTCTTTGCATGTTCTTTGTATATAAATGCTCGGGTTAAGACACCCTGAAGAAAAAAAGGCAAATAAATTATTTAAAGTTGTGAGTGTGTGTGGTCGTAGATTATGCCAGCTCCTGACAATTTCCGTTTTCGTTGCAACTTTTACTGCTTTCTTCTGGGCCTGCCGATCCTCTTCGTTGTCTGGTTCCTGCGCTAGGACCCACGAAAGTTTAAATATAGATCCTATGTGCTAGTGTGGTGGGATCTTGGTGTCCGTTCCGTCCATCTCCGGTGAACTGAAAACGGATTTCTGGTTCTTCTCCTCGTCTACGCCCTCCTTACAGCTGGTTGTGCCCTCCTTCGGCAGCTCCCGTTTTCCCAAGGTCATTGTACCACACTTTCAGGTGACCTTCACTCATTCTTACATCTTCTCCCAGTAGTCTCCAGGTTTTTCATGGGCATCCCTGACTCTTCTTGGGTACCCCCAGGCACCAGGGACTTTGTTTTTTCCCGGTTCTGGGTCGGGATCTGCATTTTTGTTTTTTTTTGTGAGCAGACAATTTGCTCACAAATTCTTTTTTGCCTTTGTGTTTTTGTGTCACTGGTAGTTTTTCGTCGGGGTTTTGCTTTTTTGGATTTTTTGCTTTCAGTTGCTTCCTCTTGTCTTGCGCTGAGAGTCCCTTTCTTTTCGAACCTCTGTCCCTTCGGAGGCTTTGACCTTTCGTCTCCGCTCGGGCAGTTCTCTCCAGCCAGGTCTGCTTACTGTTGCCTCCGTTTGTGGTTTTTGCCCCTTTCCCAGGCTGCTCCTCGAACCCTTGTGGTTTTGGGATGTCTTTCGGTCGGCTTCCTTTCTGCGTGTCGTGCAATCAGGCAGACCTTTCGCCTTAAGGTCTACTTGTTTTTATGAGGCAGCTTTAGGTTCTGAGTGCTTTTTGCATCTTCAGCGTCGATTGTGACGGCTTCTATCGGTATGTTGAGGCGTGCCCAATCCTTCTTGCAGGCTCCCACTCCGTGTCTCTGCGCTGGGTGCGCCTCTTTTTTTCGGCACTCATCTCTGTCCGCTGCTGCCTCCATTTATTTTTCTCATTTTCATTGGTATTGAGTTTTACTGTATGCTCTGTAAGGATCCTGTCAAAGAGCGTTCAGTTTTCTTTCTGGTTGCCGTCTTCACCAGGGAGTTGCGCATCCTGATGCTCGACATCGGGATGGAGTTGAAAATGTTTCCACTAGGTTGTGAACCTTTGTAGCGTCTTCCCAAGAAAGAAATATGCACTCGGCTGTCTGCCGCTTTCGATCGTTCTTAGTCGACCAGGTGGTAGAAGAACCAGTGTTATTGTTGGCAGCTAGGATGGGTCTGTCGGTGGATTCAATTCGTCACAGGATGGTGATTCTCTGACGTCAGCCGCCTACCTCTCTTCCTTGTGTTCCCCTGGTTTCCAGTCAGGAATGGGTGCCGCCTGCTCGGACGAAGTGCTCGGAGGAAGATATTGCTGAGATGGAATGTCAGTTGGCTGCTATTTTCGGCCGTACTCAGCTAGCAATCTCTCATCGCTTGCGCCTTCTTCGAGCTCGGGGTTTGACGGTTCCGGAGGTACCTCAGGATTCCTCGTCTCCACCTGCAGTGTTCAGGAACTCGATGTCTACAGCTTCTGCTCTCTTGGTGCCTGCTTTTGATCCTCAGGACATTTCAGCTACGACGGCGATGTCGGATGGTTCTTGCCAATCAAGATCTACGGTGACGTTTTCTGATGTCTCCTGGGCAAGATCGACAGTTACAAGATGGCCCACTTGCCACAAGTGGAGTTCATCTTGATAGTTTTCATCAACCTACAGCTTCGATGACTATTTCTCCCCATAGTTCTTCGTTTGGGCCAACTACGTTTGTGGAAGTGGCGGCGTCACCAATTCTGCCAAATCAAAGTCTTTGTTCACATGTCGGAAAAATGAGAAATAAGTCAATTTTTTGTGCCATGTCTGAAAACGTCAGAATACCGTGTGTGCCAAAAGTCACGCAGTTTTTCATGTTGTCATCATATTGACAAAACTTGCTCAAATATCGAGACATTTGTATTTATTTGATCAGATATGACCCGGGGTTTGTGAAAAGTGTAAAATCGGTTTCTTATTCATAGAAATTTTTCTTAAAATCAGAGCTAAACACATGTATTAGCTTTGATCACAGCAAAATTGCTGCAGCGTGCAATTGAAACAGCATCCATCAGGGGAATCAACTTAAGTCATCCAGATCACGCGATAGAAGCTCAAGATATCTATGCCATTAAGAGCAGAAGATTACGACAAAGGTTCGGAAAAATTGTGATTGATATTGAGGAATTGTGACTCATCAAATTGAGCGAATGTTGCACATTTGATAATCATCAGCTGTGAACAGAACAATTGAACAGAATTTCAGAACATCGTTTTTTAGGTGTGGTTAGGTGAACATGGATTTAGGTGAACAGAGAATCGAATGTGTCAAACTTTATTATTCTAACAATTGTAGCGCAGCTGTAACCTTAAGGGCTTACAAAACTGCACATGGACTTAGAGCTGATCCCTTAAGTGCCACAGTAATTAGTCGTCTGATTAAAAGATTCGAAGATACTGGGTCAGTCCTTGACTTACCAAAATTGGGAGACCCAGTCTTACTGAAGATAGGAAAGATGAAGTATGCGAGACGTTACAGCATTTACAGAAAGAAAACGTCTTTGGCGTGGCTTCCACAGCCCAGGTGTCTGCAGCAAGTGGCATCCCAAAACGAAGTGTGTGTCGCATCCTACGTGAAGAATTACAGTTCTATCCATACAAGCTGCAGCTAACTCAAATGATGAGTGAAGATGATCATCTTAAATGAGTTCAATACGCACAATTCTTATTGAACCGAATTGACATTTTGGACTCCATTATGTGGACCGATGAAGCCTACTTTTCCGTGAATGGGTATGTGCACCGAAAGAATTGTGTTATTTGGGGTGCAGAAAGACCCAAATTGACTGTTTAGTCTGCACTCCACTCTCCACAGGTGTGTGTTTGGATTGGATTTACTGCGAACACAATGCTTCCGAAACTCAATCATGAGTCTAGTAACTTTGCGTATTTAGTTTCTGCATATTATTACAATACAATATGTAATTCAGAGTCCAAGCAGTCTAGCAATGTAAAAACAAATATAACTTTTGAGTTCAAAAACAAAATTATGGACAAAGTGGATATCAGTAGTATTCTGCATGACAGAAGTATTAATCGACTTGTTCCAGAACAGGTACAGGATTGTTATCCTCCGAAAACTTACTTTACATTGAATAGCCCTGTCTCTTTGAAAATCTGCAACTATAACAAATTTTTGAAAACGCTAGATAAGTCTGATTTGCATGATATCTTAAATTCTAAGTGTAAATGTAATGATCACCCTTCCTTTGTTAATGATTATCACAAACACGTTTTCACAGGTGATTTGAATTTTATTAATGAACCTGAGTTTAAAGAATTACTTGCTCTAGGAACGAAGCATCGTTTACCCAGGAAGTGTAATCATAAAAATATTATAGACAGTATCACAGTTTCGCTCGATAAGCACATAGCTAAGATGTGTAGGAAGCACAAAAGAATTTTAAGAGCTGATTATTCGGATTGGAGAAATAAGATTTTAAAATTAGTGCGAGATAAACTATATAATAATAAGCTCAAGAACCAAAACAGTAACAATAGCAAGAATACAATGAGTAATAGTAACATTAATTCTCTTAGCAAGATTAGCAAGTTACTGCATTATTATCATGATAACTTCATTATTACTGCGGTAGATAAGGCTAATAGCAATTATGCGTTCATTTGCAAGAAATTCTATGTTCTGGTTTTATTACAGGAACTTGGATTTGATTTGAAGACATTAACTCCTATAGGTAATAGTACATACATACCTGTTAACATAGAGATCAATAGTTTAGTTGTAAATCATAAAAAGATCATTAGTAATTTCTTTCATACCATTTGTAATAAAGATAATCTTAAACTACCTCGATTGTATTGGATACCTAAATTGCATAAAAACCCTTACAAATTTCGCTTCATAGCAGGTGCTAAACAATGCACTACTAAACAACTTTCGACTAAGATTAATAAAGGCCTAACCGTTATAAGAAATTACTTTAAGGAATATTGTAACGCTATCTATAAAAATAGCGGAATTAACTGTTTTTGGAGTATAGTATCTTTGATCGAATTCCTAAATAAGATTCAAAACATCAATATACATAACGTGCAAGTTTTTGACTTCTCCACATTGTACACTAACTTGAATCATGACGATGTTATTCATCACATTTCTGACTTGCTAGATTTGGTGTTTAATGATTCGAATAGGAAATACTTATGCATCGGTTATGAAAAATGTTTTTTAGCTAGTAAAAAGTATCAAGGCTATAGTGTTTTTACTAAAGATAACTTTAAGGATGCTATTAAATTCATTATTCATGAAGTTTACGTCACTTTTGGTGGACTGGTTTTTCGACAGATAAAAGGTATACCGATGGGAGGTAATTGTAGCCCTTTGCTAGCAGACCTTTTTCTTTTACACTGCGAATATATTTTCATGTCTAATCTTATGAAAAGTAAAAAGTATGGTCTAGCTAAACTTCTATCGAATACCTCTAGATATATAGACGATCTGTGTATTATTAATTATAAACATTTCGCTTCTTTAATTCCTAAAATTTATCCACCAAGTCTGGAGGCAAGTAGAAGTGGAGATAATGATAACAACATTGAATATTTAGACATTAAAATGCAAATCACTAATACAGAAGCGGTTACCTCTGTATTTCATAAGGTTGATAACTTCAATTTTCCTGTTACGCTCTTAACATTTCCTCAAAACACTATGCCTTACAAAATAGGTATCAAAGTTTTCGCGGGACAGGTTTTGAGATATATTCGCATCTGTACACATGAGAGCGATTTTATTGAAAAAATAAATCGTACCTCCACCACCCTCATTGCGAGAGGTTATAATCGCTTTGATCTTAAGCGCAGTGCTGAAAAGCAGTTACACAAACACAGAGAGACTTTATTGAAATACGGTTATTTCTCCGCTAAGCAACTTTTGGACAACTGCCCGAACTTTATTTAAGTTCCTTTTCCATATTTCCAGTTTAGTCAGTTCGAATCATCTCGATGGCGTAGTCAATGTATCTGACTACATGTCCGAGATTTTTCTTTCGAGGCTGCTTTCTTTAAAGCAGGGCCCCGCTTGAGCGAGTTTGAACGTACAGGAATTAAGGGGCCGAAACGTGAATCTTGCTCAAGTTCCTGCTGATGACCTCTATTGCTTTTGTCCTCATCAACTTTATCACAGCATATATCAATTATCTGTTTTAGTTGCACTTCATGTAACCTGTGGGAAAGCCAGATCGGTCCTTTGGAGGGATCAAATTCTTTACTTTTCATTATCTTCAGCTTCATCTTCTCACTTCGATTGAAGCATTTGCGTAACACCACACGTGGTTGACCAGTTATCCGCATTAGAAATGACAGGTCTGTTTGTAATTGTATTTGACTGATAGCAGATTGGGATTTAGATAAGTTACAAAGTTTGAAGTATATAAGCAGACACACAAGTGTCATGTCTATAATCACTCTTTTTTAGACGCTAATGTCATAAGTAAGTTGTTAGATTTATAATTTTGTTTAAAACGCAGTAATAAGTTATATTTTTTTTTCTTCTTTCAGTTTTTAGTTAGGCCTATAGTATTATTATTTTTCTTTATGATCTACCGGAGGTTATCCTCAACCAATTTAATCCTCCTTACTTCTTCACTGGAACAGTAACAGGTGATAACTATCGCTACATGTTGGAGAACCACGTTTTTCCCGAACTGCGTCGTAGACACCTGATTAATCAGGTGATATTCCAGCAAGATGGCGCGCCCTCATTTCTCGAAAGCGGCTAGGGATTTCTTGTCCGCTGAACTACCCGATACACGAATAATATCTCGAGGATTTCCCCAAGCATGGCCGCCTAGCTCACCAGATTTATCACCTGTTGGGTACAATGAAAAGTCGAGTGTTTCACAATTTCGTTCCAAACAACTTGAACCAATTGAAAGAACGAATCAAAGAAATCGCAAGAGACATCGGTCAAGATGGGCTACAGCGTGCAGTTCATCATCTTCCACATAGACTAGAATGTGTTATTGATCAAGATAGTGGACCATTTGAACATTTTTTATGATTCCTGATTTCTTAAATTTCTTGAAATAGCAGTTAATTCCGTGATAAGAAGTTTATAAAAAATTACATGATTTTTATGGAAACATAAATTGTTTTCTACTCTGACTTAAAGAAAAAATTCAGTGAATAAGAAACCAATTTTACACTTTTCACAAACCCCGGGTCATATCTGATCAAATAAATATAAATGTCTCGATTTTTGAGCAAGTTTTGTCAATATAATGACAAAATGAAAAACTGCGTGACTTTTGGCACACACGGTATGTTTCTTGAATTATTGATTTAGTTCTGAAGCTTGCAGAAAAATAAATTGACTAGTTTTCGAAATCTGACCACTTTTCTTGATTTTCGTACTGCTTACAAGTAACATGACCTGGAAAATAGGATAGAAAATGTGCCAAATGGCAAACATGACGGGAATTTATTATATACAATTTCATTCGTATTTAGTCAAAATATGAGCTTAATTGATCGACTATTTTCCTCATTATCGATTTTTTTAGAAACCGTATGTGTATTTAACGGTTGTCCGGTTTTCAGGGTATGTCATACCCTATGACATGTTCAACGATTTGTAAATCCTAAAATAATCCACCGATTCTTTTGAAATTCCATGACTTTTGCTGAAATACGATGTTCTTTAAAAGTGTACAAGAGTTTTAAAATAGCGTATATAGTTTTTCTGTTATGTATGAATTGGCCCTGGAACGCCAAACAGGGTATGTGATACCCTCCTATGTTTTGTGCGACTTTGGATACATACATTTTCATTTCTAGTTCGTAAAAATATCAGTGAATGCAAACGTTTCTTGTCGATGCTGCAACAGACTTCTCATTGGTCAACCGGTTGTCATGTGAGCATTGAATCACCCAGTAATGCATTGGCATCCTCACTTGAGATTCTCTCAGCGAGCTTGCTGTGATTCACTATCGATAACCGACTACTGCAAGTACCGCTAAAGCCATGAGCCGCCCTAAGCGCCTCTGTAAGGAGCAAGCCATCGCTATGATATTGCAACAGGATGAGTCAGATGAAGAAGACTTCAATATTGATGTTTTTGATAACGCTGCAGATGAGCCTATTCGGTCTAACCTGCCTATTGAAGATGAACTTCCTCCTGCTTCAGATACGACCGATAATATATTAGATTTAGAATTTTTGCATGAGGTCGATAGAAGTGAATCTGATTCTGAAGAAGAAGACGAAGGGGAAACGTCATTCTCCCGTCAAGGTGCTGGTAGGCCTACTACTTTTGTGGCTCCTTCCGGTCATGTTTGGTACGATCATGAACCATCAAATGTTGGACGAGAACCATCAAGAAATATTATTCGATTCTCGAAAGGACCTGCACCAGGTATAAATCCCGAAAATGAACGAGAAGCAATACTCATCTTTTTGGATAAAACTCTGGACGAAGTAGTCTTGTACACAAATCTTCAAGGTAGGCGGATTATACACGAATGGAACAGAGCAAATCCATCCAGGAGAAAAGTGTTTGTTTCAACCGACAAACCGCCAGAAGAAAGATACCCGTGTATTCTACGACGATCAGGGAGGTATATTGGTTTCGTTTTGGGACAAGGGAACGAAACCGGTTCTTCTTTTGGATACATGTAATCGAATTGTTCCTGTTCCCGATGTTGGAGAAAAACCATGTACAGTCAAGTTATACAATGAGACGAAATCCGGAGTTGATGTTGCTGATAAGCGTGTGAGAGGTTTGTCATGCAAACGGAAATGCCGAAGATGGCCATTAGCGATATTTTCAAACATGGTCGATGTGGCAGGCAATAATGGTGCAATTCTGCATTACAACAAACATCCAAATATCGTACAAAAAAGTGAACAGCATTACACATTTCTCAAAAATTGTGGATACCAACTGATCGATGCTCATATCAAAAGAAGGATTATCAATGAGACAGGCATTTCGAAAAAGTCAAAAGCAGCAATATAAGACCTGGGCTACGAGGTACGAGCTCAATCTCCATCCCTTCACCCAATTCGTCTTCAAAAGAGCAAGAGATGCTCTTTTTGTCCCTATTCACGTGATAGAAAAACATTCGTCTGCTGCAGCAAATGCAAAAAACGATCTGTAATGAGCATAGATCATATTTTTGTATTGATTGTGAAGAATTGTCGTGATTTTGTTTTCTCTATTGACCTCAGCAATCATGCAGACCTGATGAATAATTTTGAGTGTTAAAAACATTTTACAGTATACACATGTATACAGAAATTTTTGGGATTACAATGACGTTTTCTGTTTCTGTATAATGATAATAATAGTAGTAAAAATACTTGGATGTTAAATACTCTATATCAAACTTGATAAAAAACAAATAATAAACTTATATCATTGTAATTAGGAAAAGAAGCAATCATAAGGAGTATCGATTTGTAATTATAATATGACATAATATCGTTTTTTATGAACAGGATATGACATACCCTTTGCGGCCTTTTAACACTTTCGAACATCAAGATCGGACAACCGTTAATGAATATAATATAATTTCTTTACACCGAGAACTTAAAAAAATGCGCCATGCACAACTATCATTTAAGTAGATTTAGTAGATAACTTCTATTCTAAATTCTTTGAAAGTAGACCATTTTGTGGGTTAGATTTTGTTTTAAAAAATATTTTTTTTAATTTCAAATTTGCTGAATCTCATGCACCTATATGCATGGTAACAAAAAAGCTCCTCTGCTGACAATATTTTTTTATGCTTGAATGTTTTGTTGATAACATACTAAAAAATGAAGCAGATTCATCGACACTTTATTGAGGAAAAATGTGACGATGCTGCACAATATGCAGCGATATTACACGAAACAGCACAGACAGTTCAGCTTTCTATGCTGCCGACGTCGAGAAGCAGCAAACGTTTCACTAACGATATGACTTTATTTGATGCCAATGACTTTAAAAATTAGTCTGGATATTGGTCATTGTTTGATTCCAAACTGCAAAGCTTTATCGAGTATTATTAATAGCACGGCAGCAGGCTCTTCGTGTGTGTGCGCGCGCTCCAGCTGTCTAACTTTCTCTCTCATTTGTCTTGAGATGTGTGAAAGAGATGCATAATTAAGGACTACTATAAATAGATATCATTCCTTTTTTAGAAATTTGATCTTATTCCATTGATATAGGTCTACTCTTACGGATTTCATCGTTTTTCTTTCGGGAGATATTAAAGTTTTGCAATTAGCACTTGGAAATGCAAAACACCCTTGGGTTTATTCGACTTGGTCCACACACATCTTACGAAGATGGTATATAGAAAAGAGATCAAAAATTTCTTGATATTCACTATTAGGTTTTTGTATCCGAACCATCAGTCTGATATTTCAAAAGGCATACACGTCTGAAATTGTATTTCTGAACGTCTGTTGTGCAACGAAGGGCAATATACATTCTGTTGCTTTTCCCTTCATGCTCTTATGGGGATAGCTCAACATTTGTTCAATGCGATGGAGAGCCAAATGTCTGAAACCCCCAAAGAGGATCGAATGTCTAACCGCTCTTTCTGCAAAAATTTCACAAATGTAACGAAGGGGATATCCGGGGGGGGGTTCGTAACGACCAGGATGTTGGTAATTTCTAAATTTTCAGAATAACCACTTTCCGGAAACTACTACAACTTTCAGGAACGCTACATAAAACAATTACGACGTGACATTCAGTATCTAGCAGGACTGGCGCTGGGATTGGGCTACCAAAAATCCATCCCAATAAGCCCTCTACCAACACATTACACATGTAATCGTTGACAAAAGTCAGTACATTACAAATGTTTTCGGGTTGTACTTAGCAGTTAATTTACTGAGTCTTCAGTCTGACCTTGCCACTCGAATTCGAACATTGAGAGTTCTTTGTGTGATTCACACAATTGACACAGTGACGCCTTCTTGTGCCTCGACTCGTGCTTCGCGCGTGCGCATAAGGCATTGATTGGCATGACGCTATGACAGTGTCACACTGCACATGAACAAGGGCTTCAAAAAGAAAGTTCCCTATTCGTAAACGCATCGAATCGATGACCAGCAATAGTTCAGATTCACGAGCGTAAATGTCCACGTTACAGCGCATCATGGAATTTGTGAACATAGACAGATCATGTATACAAGCATATTTGAAAGATGTAGCCGCTGTTCTTGAGGACATTCCAAAGACGTACTTCCGCACTAAACCTCCAAAGAATTCAACAGACGTAAAGTGCATCCGTCTTTAATCCTCGCTTTGGTGTTTCCGGTTGTCTCGATTACTGGTCAGCACGAAAAGGATACCTTGCACCATACGGCGGAATCATTGCTTGCGCACTTGACATGGACTTGAGCTGGTTTCAATTCCCCATCAAGATAGAGGAATTGCAAAATGAATCCCACGATGCTGAGTTCACGTACAATATGATGATGAAATGCATTTCAGTTGAAGGAAAGCCGTGGAAGTTTTCCGATCCATTTTTCATAACAACTGACAATGAAAGGAAAATGTCTGCGGCTTTCAACAGAAGATTTGAAACTGATGGTTTCCATTTCGGTGGTCGCGTCCCCTGTGTAGAGCATCTCCTTTCTACGTGTGTCACCAAAGCCATGTCCGATGCAGACAATACAAATTTACAGGAAACTGAGATGTTGAATTCAATTGAATCATACTACAATGTGCATACTTCGACTGGAAAGGAGCTACCTCTTGCACATCCCACAAAATGCGGAATCAGACCTAGGAGATCACACTTTCGACGATAGGAAGTTGCGGACCGAAATTATTTCCGATATCAGATCGAACCAAGCGAAGAGGTGACGAACAACTTGCCATTACTTTTGCTGATCAAGAGTCTGAAATCGGTGTTACAGTTCACGAAGGATTTTTTAATGAGACAAATCAGTGGTCCCACGCAACATCTTTTGTTCATCAGTTATCTTCGTCTCGATATTCGACTGTTTCTTGCACAGAAGGGAAACAATAAGTACTCGACAACTGCCTCACGAATGCTGAGGAAGACCATACGATCTTCAATCGGTGAGAAACTGTGGCCCGCGTGCGGATCACCGATGGCAAAAGCATCAGCCTATATGTCAGGGATTGATGTGCAAGGCAACTTGTCGGGTCTACACCTTTTTAACTTTTGCGAAGAGAATGATAATTCAAGATCATCAATAGGCCGTCCAGTAACACTAACTTGTGAACAAGAGAAATGTCTTTGTGAACTTATTTTTGATCGTCAGAAAAGAGGCTTCCCAATGACGGTTGATTCGGCTAAGAAACTCGTCTTTGAATACTGTGAAATAAATCGTATTCCACATCGCTTCAATCGGACTGAAAAACGTGGTGGTTAGCCTGGAAATGGTGGTCAGCCTTCAGGAAACGAAATCCAATTGTGACATTGAGGCAACCAGAGAATTTGTCGCGAAACCGAGCCTTGGGAATGGAAGAAGATCGAATCAAAGCATATTATGAATGTCTTGAGGCTACTTTGTCTGAGAAAGGATTACTTAACTCTCCAAGTCGTATCTACAATGTCGATGAAACCGGCATTCAAATTGTGACTAAGGGTGGCACGGTTTTAGCTCAGAGAGGAGCAAAGAATGTTCAAATACTTTCATCTGCAATACAGAGGGAAACTATATACCACCAATGATTATTTTCAAAGGGACTAGGAAACCCACGATCGAATCACTACCTCCAAGATAATTGATTGAAGTTTCCAAATCTGGATGAATCGACAAAGAATTGTTCCTCGCATGGTTTCGGCATTTCGTCAAACATCTTCCATATCGCTCTGATAATGAGAGCTCAAATTATCTTCAACCCTTGGACGTAAGTGTCTACGGACCCTTCAAAAGATCTTGGAGAGAAAGATGTCGTATTTACATGGATAGCAATCCTGGGTCGGTGATTTCAAAGGCAAATTTTGGAGAAGTCTTCACTGCTGCTTGGAATAAAGCATGTAAGCCTGAAAATGCCATCTCTGAATTTCGAAAGAGTGGTTTGTGCCCATTCTCATTCGATGCGATTCCTAAGCAAGCCTTCATCATTTCAAAGGAATTGTTGGGATCGTCTGCTGATGTGATATGTTTCGAAAATGTTTATTCCGAATTTGTATCACAGAATGATACCAATGTACTGGAGAACGATGTTCCAAACGTACTGATAAATCCAATCGAAGAGGTAGTTTCGGAAATCGAATACAACACAAATCCACCTGTAACCGATGACCCAGCCATGAATCATGTTGAAGAGCTATCGCGTATGAATGAGAGTCCTATGAACATCACCGACAGTCGAGCAGATGAAATTGTTGTCGATAATGATGGTTCTTCATACCTCGTACTGGAATCAAGTACACGTATGGAGCCTCAAACATCGACTGGAGAAATTTCCTTTACAGAGTTGCTGCAGCTTCCCATACAGTCAAGTCGGAAAGCAGCTCAAGATGCCTTCAAGCGAATGAGAGAGCCTGCTTTACTCACTAGCTACCGTTTCAATGTTAATGTCAATGAAACACCATCAACATCAAGCGTTCAAACGGATGAAAGTGCATGTCCTCAATGTCAAATCTCATACTACAATGATGCAGGCGGAGATGACTGGCTCCAGTGCATGGAGTGTCAGAGGTGGGAGCATGCAAAATGCGGTGGAAAAAGTACTATCGGAACATTTTTTTGTAAGGCATGCGTCAGAAACGTTATTGACTTCCTGACGAAATAGCTTGACTGAATTTCATTGACAGAGTTTGACTAGTCCTATGCTACACGTACATCAATATAATTAATACGAAGTTGGATAACCTTTTTTACTTTCTCAATTCATAATTTCAGATGGTGATCGAGACTTTTTTGGACTTAATTTTCGTGTAGCTTTTTCGTGTCTTATAAGCAACAAAATAAGTGTCCATATTTAGGCAAGTAGTGTCCATAATTAGGAAAGTGGAGTGTTCAAATTAGGCAAGTGAGATGTAATGCTTTAGATAGGGTGTAGTCAAAAGTGTCCGAATTAGGAAAGTTTACCCTATCCTTTAAGTACTTACTTTTTCACTTTGATTTGAAGCATTTCATGCAAAAAGAGGTTGCATTTTCTGTTCCAACGCTATAAGATCTTAAATTGTAACAGAATGATGCTGTTTTTGCATGAGATGCTTCCAATATATAATTGCTTGTCTGATCTGAGAGCTGAGCTGGTCTTAGATGCTACATTATCTTGGTATGATAATCAATTAGAAGTTTATTCATGATCACATTCATCAGTGCATTTTCATTATTTTCATCAATATCTTCCTTCCTATGAACATATCATCATGCGTGCATGTCATACTGCTATTTCTTGCATGATATGAAATTTCTTTGTCTAAGTATCAATCAATAAAAATAAAATAAAACATCATGCTTCTCTTTTGTTCCCTAACGCGGCGTAGAAGTCGAAGCATTGGGAATTATTGTCTGAAAATATCCATAGCATCAGCTATTCATTAATATTAAAAAAATGTGTGTATCATTCCATGGAAGTTTATTTTATTGAAGAATTTAAACAGCTTTCCACTGAATTTAAGTGAAGAAAGTGAAATTGAACTCATGATTTACTGATCTTATCTTGAGCGCTTTCGACGACTCTAATCAGAATGTGAGGTCATTTTCCAAAGAATTCTAAATAATCTTTCACTGCGAGTTATAATTACTTGAATTGTTATTTTAATTAACTATTCATCATATAACTAATTATCACCACAATTTACTTATTCTCCTTTCATAGCTATGAAAATGTGTCTATAACCTTCAATGCAGCATTATCTGGAATCCTTCGGATAAAAACACTATTGTTAGAGGCGGAGGCGTTCAAGATAATGCATGTGATCAAATTACTTTTATTTTCTTTACTTACTTCGCCTGTCATTTTTTTCAATTATTAATGTGCCTTTATACGACCATCATTCCATCGTGCCTCGTATATACCCAATCAACTCCATTATCAACTAATTCATGTCAATTTCCATGAATGCGAAAGTCTAAGAATAACAATTGTGATGATATAAAATGTTCTGTTTATCAAAATCAAATTTGAAAAATTGAAGGTTAAAAATACAAAGGCTATGAAATCACCATGAAGAAATCACAGATTGCGCAGACATGACTGAATATAAGTCAAAGCGTGCTATAAAAGCGATTTGGAATATAAAATGAATGATAATAAGTATTTTGAGAAGACGATTCCCGTGGAAGTTTTCTTGATCAGTTCAGATCTCATTTCAGTCTGAAGCCTGCATTGTTATCAACATTATCATTCATCTGAAGACACAATTCTCCTGAAAAGAAGACGATAAACAACGGTAAACTTGATTATTGGTTCATTCAGATGTCTCATGTGTGTGATTTCAATGACAAGTCAATGATTTTCAAATATTCTATAGGAAACGATATTTTGTTATATTTTAGCTAGAGATTACCTGATTTTCCGTTTGTGTTGATCTCAGAAGAGCTGTGAAGATTCTTTCAATGTAGTTTTTATGTCCTGTCAAAGTGCCTGCCGTCAAATCAACTTCATCGATAATTAAAAATCAAAAGACGAAACATGATACGACCAATGATTCCTGAGTGGTTGGATGTGAGGATTTAATAATACAGTTCAGGAATTGTTCAAAATAAATTAAAAACTTATTTCCTGGTAATTCAATATACGTTTCTGCTTTCCGTCATCATATTTTCAGTGAAAGTGGATGATAATCAAACAACAGAGTTAACCATGTGACATTGATTTATGGACTAGTTTCCGTGAGTTATCTCAGTTTTATTGTTTATTTGTTAGTCATGATAACCACATTTCTGAGCTTTTTTGACTAACTAACGTATCTGAAATTTCATAATTTTTCTAAATTTTGTTTAACAATTTAATACGTCGACCCAAAGGGGTTGAGTGAAAAAAATATTTTGAAGTCTTTTTTAAATTCAAATATTCCCATTTTAACGAAATAGCGTAACTGAAATCTTATCATTTCGATGATCAACTTATTATTCCCTAACTAGCGTAAGTGTCAGATACGTTACTTCGTCAAAAAGAAAAAAATGAATTTTCACACTTTGATATAGCAAACGTATCTGTTTTCTTTCCTTTGAAGTGCAATGAATTGTTGTTCTATTTCTATGGTATCTAAATTTGGTCATTCTCACACGTCTCGAGACTCCGTGCTTAGTCATAGATAGCTAGGAATTTTGAAATTTGAACACATCGCTATAAACCTAACCTTCTGTCATTCACTTACTTCGATCACCCGACTAATGATGCCAGCGAAACGAAGAAGGAGAATTAATGCTTCTGACATTGCTACTATTTTATGTGCATATTCTTCGACCGAAGACAGTGATTGTGATCCTTGTTACATACCAAATTCTAAAAATACAAGTGATGCGTCGGAAGTCAGTGGTGATGATGAGATCATAGATGCAAGAGACGACACGGAGCCAGACTTATCAATGCATGAAGTGAACAGGAGTCTACAAGAAATCATAGAGTCATAGCTTTGCCTGACGCCGTAGTGAACGGTCGCATCATCTGCTCCTTCGTTCAGGCAACTACGTACTTCGCTTTCTACACGTACAGCTAGTTCACCTTGCCACATGATTTTTATACCTGCGAACTTCTTAGATATTCTGCTTCTCTACTGCTCTATCGCCTGAGCCTTCGTCGTATTTCAAGGCCGATCTGGACTTTTTAGCTGATCGACTTTCATTAATCGTCACCATCGCCCATTACTTCTCTTTGTCCTGTCTGCCTGTTTTCAACCTCTGAGTCATGGCCATCACGCTGATTTCGTCATTCTCGCTGCTTCTACTTTAGACATGTACGTCTCTATCCTATTGTGAACATATTCTACAATCCGCTGACAGTGACTTTCGCTAAGTCATGAATAATGCCATCCCTTCGCCTCATCTGATGCTTTCACATTATGACGTGTATTGGAGCTGATTGCTGCATTGGCTCTCTCCCACTGCGATACTCGCGTGAAGAACTCCTTCGCCTCCGCTCGCCCTCTCTTCCCTTGGGAAGGAAAGTGCGCCGGCGATTATTCTTTCACCGCCTACTATCTAAGCCTGGGCGAGAGCGAACTCCCCAACTCCCCTTTCTCCGAAAAGACCACCTCACTGGCAATGATCCTGACGATCCCTGTGTTTCGACGGAGCAACTACGTCACTCATTAACTTCCCATTCACGGCCTCTGACTGCTAATGTTCCTCTCTCACTGACTAACAATGATGCTAATTACAGCTGCGGAATTCCAATCAGGATTTCCCGACGCTCAACTCTAATTATGAAGCGTGGCCATGACCGTAACCATCGTCAACAACATCTCCGTACTCTACCTCGTCTGGCCCGTCACCATCTTCACATCGGCTCTTCTGAGAATGTTAACCTACTCAACTTCGGCTCCTTAAATGTTAGATCTCTCCTCCACAAAGATGATGACATTGTGGAAATCTTACGTGATCGATCTTTCATTTCCATGTTCCTTGTGGAGACGTGGCATGACGGAGACTCCGTTTGCATCAGGAGACTCCGTCAACTTGGTTACAATGTTGCCGATCGACCTCGTCATCGTGGATCGACGAATGCCATGTCTATCAATCACGGTGGAGTAGCTGTCGTCTCTGTGCCCTTTGTCCATCATAAGATCATCCAAATTGATTTGGAAATAAAAACGTTGGAGTTTGGCTGTCATGCGGCAGCTTCAGCGCTGTTGTTTTGCTGATTTATCGTACAGGTCCGATTTCGTCGTCTTTCTTCAACGAGTTATCACGCATCATCTGTTCCCTAGCAACCTTCTCCGATCCATTTATTGTCGTGGGAGACTTAAACATTCACTTGAACGACATGATAATCCTCATACTCGTGAATTTTTTGACCTCATGTCTTCTCATGGATTATTTTCGCGAATCAATTGTCCTACTCATAACTTGGGTGGATCCTTGGACATTCTCTTCACTCAAAACGACTGCTTGCCACTTAAAGTTGAAGTCACAGAAGTCGGCCTCTCCGACCATTCCCTCATTTCCTGGTCATATCCCGGCTGTCGTCCTCCACCGCGTTATACGAGCATTACCTATCGACCTTGGTGCCGTCTCAACAAAGAATTACTCTATGAGACCCTAGCTACTTCGTCCTTGTCTGATCAATCCCAATGGCAGGGCCTTGATGTGAACGAACTGGCTTCTCTATACGACTACACTCAGACTGCAGCAATTGAACAACAAATACCCTTACGCACTGCAAGAATTCGGCAACGTCCATCTGATCCTCACAGTACTGACTCCTCATCCGATCCTCAACATCATTCTAATATTGATGCTTTTAAAGCTGCTGTGAGGTATTATCGCTCCTTGTTGAAAGAAAAACGTGAATCCTTCTGGTACTCAAAAGTTACATCTGAAGTCGGTAACCCTCAGGGTTTATGGCGTTCTTTCAAGTCCTTAATGGGTCGAAGTCGCCTACCTCATCCTGTTTTCCTCAGTGCTAAAGATATTCATGAGACATTCACTCAGAAGATACAAGGGATCCAAGATGCTACGACTGATTTCTCTCCTCCGCACTTCTCTCACAGTTTATCCGATTCAAGTTTTGAGTGTTTCCAAACAATTACAGATGAAGACATCCTAAATGCTGTACATAACTTACCCAACAAATCATCAGCTAGTGATGTAATTCCTACGACTCTTTTGAAAGAACTCATTCCATCTCTGCTGCCTTTTCTGAGTCATCTGTTCAATACGTCGTTGTCTTCAGGTATTTTCCCGTCCCGTTGGAAGCGAATTATGATTACCCCTGTGGTTAAGAAGGGCTGCAGTGATCCGAATGCCGCGACATCTTACCGTCCTATCTCCAACCTTACTGTCGTCTCCAAACTTTTTGAGCGCCTGGTATCCGCGCAACTTCGTTCATACCTGTATGCAAACAACTTAATTCCTGCGACTCAATCTGCATATCGACCGCATCACTCGTGTGAGACTGTCATTCTTCGTATAACCTCCAACGTTCTTCTTGCTGCAGACAACGGTTGCTTAAGTCTCCTTACCTTCCTTGATCTGTCAGCCGCATTTGACACAATCGATCATCACATCCTTCTGGTCCGTTTACAATCAAATTTTGGCTTTAGTGGTACTGCCTTGCTGTGGATTGAATCATTCATACGTGGACGATCAAGTCGTGTAGCTTTTAATTCTACACTATCTGATTTCAGTCCTGTGATAGCTGGTGTTCCACAGGGCTCCGTGATTGGACCGCTACTGTTTGTTCTCTATACATCCGAACTCTACAGAATCATACCACAGTTTGACCTGTCCCTACAAATGTATGCCGACGATGTACATGTGTATGGTCACTGTCATCCTGACGACTCAAGTGACTTGGTCTCTCGCATGGTTAAGTGTGTAGATCAGGTTATTGCGTGGTGCTCATCGAATCGTCTATTATTAAATGCAAGCAAATGGGAGATAATGTGGTGTTCATCTTCCCGTCGTGCTTCATCCCTTCCTAATGACTCCATTCGTGTTGGAAATCATATGGTGAAACCATCTTCGTCTGTTCGCTGTCTTGGTGTTATCATAGACTTGGAGGTCTCTTTTCGTGCTCATGTGACTCATGTTGCATCCTTGTGTTTTGGTGTCTTGCGACAGATACGTTCCATCGGCCGCTCTCTGTCTCGTCCTCTCCTTATCAAACTAATAGAATCACTGGTCTTGCCTCTCCTCGACTTTTGTAATTCTATCATGGCCGGTATTCCACGTAAACTCTCTAACAAGTTTCAATCCGTGTTACATGCTAGTGCACGTTTGATTTTTGGAACTTCACGCTTTTCATCTGTAAGTCCTCTACTTCGAGATCTGGGTTGGCTTCCTGCGGACATCCGTCCGCTTTATAGGCTGGCTGCGTTGACACATGCATGTTTTCATGGAAAAGCTCCGTCTTACCTGGCCCACGACTTCAAATATACTTCTTCAAGACGCCCTGGTCTTCGATCCTCAACAACACAATCACTAATTGTTTCTCGGGTAAAGTGCCCAACTATCGGAGGACGTTCATTTTGTGTGCAAGCCTCTCGTACATGGAACTCATTACCACCGCATATAACGAACATTTCTGAACCGCATATTTTTAAGAAATCAATTAAGCAGCATTTCTTAAAATCCTGTTATACGTATTTTTTGTACTAAATGCTTTTTACTTACATACTTTTATTATTATAATTTTGATGAAATTTTGTACAGTGGCCTTGAGACGTGTAAACATGTGAAATGTCACTCAAATATAATTCGTTCCTGACTGACTGAGAAAACTCTGATACATCTCAAGTCAAGTCTACATTAATTCGCGGGCGACCTCGGAAAAGGAAATATCGAAAGGCTGTCGATAAAGTCAAGAAGTGTACCGGGAAGAAATATTTTGATTATAAAGATAAAGAAGTAGCACAAAGAACGATAAAAAGTGGATGTGGAAGTAAATGTCCAAGACAGTGTCACACTAAATTTGCTGCGGATGATAGAAAGGTTATTTTTAATGACTTTTGGAAGTCAGGCAGTACGGATATCCAAAGAAATTTTATTGCTCGCACGACAGTCGAGAAAGATATGGAAAGAAAAACAGTCAAAGCGACTACATCGAGACGCCGGAAGACCTGTGATCATTTCCTATACAAGGATGGTCTTCTGGTCATCGTCTGCCAACGTTTCTATCTTGATACATTAAGTATTTCGCAGCAGTGGGTCAGAACAACTCTACGGAAAACTTCATCTGCTACTGTGATGGTCGAAAATGATATGAGAGGAAAAAGCAGTCATCCGAGAGTCGGTGAATTCCTCGAAGAATGACATGAAATGCAGCAGTTTCTCGAACGTCTACCAATGATGCCTTCCCACTATTGTCGCAGTGAATCGAATAGACTATACCTCCCTCCTGATTTTACTATAAAAAATGCTATCAATTATATAAAGAATCACGGTCAGAATCTGGTGAAGCTGTGGGCTCTTATAATATAATGTACGATGTTTTCAAATCTTTGAATATGTCCATTCATCATCCAAAAAAAGATCAGTGTAGTAGCTGCTCAAAGTATCTCAATTCCCCAAATCCAAAAACAGAAGAAGAATATGCCAAACACGAACGACATCTATCTTTCAAAGACGAAGCAAGGATGAGAAAGGAAGAAGCCAAAGTGATTGGAGAAATTGATGACAACGCTTTAGCTATTGTGTTTGACTTTGAAGGCATTCTTATGTGTCCTAAAGGAGAAGTATCTACATTTTTCTATTCAAGGAGACTAAATTGCATGAATTTTACTATATTCGATCTTGTAGAAAAGAAGGGCTCTTGCTACTTCTGGACTGAAGACCAAGGAGGTAAGGGTCCTGAAGAAGTTGGAAAGGAATATCTTGATGAAAAGGCAAAACAGGGATACACATCAGTAACGGCTTTCAGTGATGCGACAGGATCTCAGAATCGAAGCTATATATTAATTGCAGCATTTCTGGATATCATCAATACCACTGGAATTGAAGAAATTAATCATGTATTTTTTGAGTCCGGACATTCACAGAATGAGGAAGATTCGATACACTCTTCCATTGAAAGAGCCAGCAGAAATCTCACAATAACTTCTCCAGATGAATGGATTGGTATAATTAAAAGGGCACAGGTTGTAAATCCTCTTGATGTGCGTCGATTCTACTACTGGAATTTTTATGCATACAAAAAACTGTCCGAGACAGTATCCCCAAGTTCGGAAAACAGTGGACGGTGAAAAGGTTATGATATCTTCAGCACAATGCATCAGAGTTCGAGATAATGAAGTGTTTGTCTTCAGTGATTACACCTTCGACAATCGCTGCACTAAGATGCAACTCAAACGAGGATGGAAACAGGTCGTCTTAAATTCGAAATTCGATGAGCCGATGGGAGTCTCTTCAATGAAGAAAAATGATTTACTATAACTTTGTAGGACCTTCGCTATTCCTCCTTCTGTACATCCGTTCTTCGAGAGTCTACGTGTCAAAGAAAATGACTAAACTGTTACGTTATCGTTTTGATTAAGAGTTGATATATTTTGACAAAAATTTATATTCTGGTAACACATTTAAGAATGTATTCGTAAAAAAATGGTTTTTTCTTGGGAGACGGAGGAATATGGTAATCAACTATTTTTTGTCTTTTATCATAACTTAATAACTTAATTTAATCATAACTTATATTAGCTCATTCTTCATTTCTAAATTAGAGAAATTATCAAAATCATAAAAATAGCATCACTTTATTGATTCAAAGAACTATTAAATTAATAATATACAAAAAATAATGACATAACTATTGTATCTATATAAAGACTTTCATTGAAAGGTTACTATTTCTTTTTTGCCTAACTAACGTAAGTGTCACCACTTAATGATTATGAGCAAAGTACGAAATCATTTGCTTTCTATCTCAGACATAGATAAATATCATGTTTCATCTCTTCAAATCCGTTTTAATAATGCAAAATAAATGATATTAACAGCTTACTTGATGTGATATAAAATAGGATCTTAACATTCCAAAATCGTTTTTGTCGATTTCTCGTGAATATTGTTTTTTCGAATTTTGTTATTTACGTTAGTTAGTCAAAAAAGCGACGATTTCTGAGCTTTTCACATTCACAGGTTATTAAAGGTGTGATAAGCTTTACAACATCAATGCGTCAAGTAAGAATGAAGATATCGGCTTCACTCTGGCGAATTATGGAACTTTCCACAGAGAAATGTTCACATCTAAAGCAGTGAGCATTTCCAGGTTTAGGATTTCTCAGACTAATTAACTTTAGTGATCAGGGTTGAGCTGTAGATTCCGATTGTGCTTCAGCTTGAGCGACCTTCTTGTCTAGTTTCACCGAAGGATGAAAATCCAAAACTGAAAGTAATTTTTTCAGATGACATTTTGCTGTCATCCTTCATAAAGACAATTGTTTTTAGAAGTGATAAACTCTGCAAACACTGCTCGCTAAATCAATGTTGTTGAACACTGCGTCTGTATTTCAAAACTGTTGATAAAACAATGTCCAGATGATGTGATATATTTGAATGTGAATAGAAATCTGACTCTGTGGGCAGTCACAAACTCTATGCGCACATGTAAATTATGGAGGAACTTACTTCTTATCATCATCTCTAAGAAGTAGGCTCACAGGCATCCAAATCCTCGTACACATTTTCCTGAAAGGTCAAGAACACACGGAGAAGTCAAGCTTGTCATTGCATCAACCACAGCGACAGAAAGGACATTGAAACAAACACTACAAAATATCATGCATCAAAGCTCGTCACGAATTCTACATCAAATCATGACCATAATCAAATCCAATTTCAGCGACTTCAACGGAAATGTCTGTTGTTCTGAGATCTAGTGACTGCCGCAGAAACTTTTATTTCTTTCCTTCTTCTTCATACAAATGTTAGGAAGAAATCGAATTCCTCCAAGAATGAAATGATTGGAGTTAAAGGGTAGATTAATTATAGAAAAAGTTATAAGTAGTTATAACTTCATAAAAGTAGTAGTATGATGATAAAACAATGATCATGGTGATAAATGTTATCATCATCATTTTTGACTTTTAATGTCTCGAAGCATGTTGTGCAAAAGAAATGCGGAAACCGTTATCTCAAAGCAGTAAATTCTGCAAATATGTAGCATTTTTATTACATTTCATTACTCCGTGTATAATGACTAATTCATTGCCGTCAAATATATTAGCAAAACTAATGGGAAATTCTGAACATCGCAAATAACCTTCTCCCTATCAAAATATAGGACTTTGCAAGCAATTTTCATAATGTGACTACCTTAGCAATTGTTGCATTATTGAAATGCTACTGCCAATTTATAAGTAACTTGATTTAAATTTCCTTTAGATTTTCGTATAGGAATTCTCTGACTTATTGCGTCTGGCTTTATTTGCGATCTCCAAACCCTAACATTGTTGATGGGTGTTTTTGTCTGTCTTGTTAATTTAGCGATATTCATTACATCTATGTGTTAACATGTTTTGTATTTCTCTCTCTAGTATAATGAAGAAAGTCGATTTTCTGTCAATATCAGCATACCTTTCAAATGGCTTCGTTATTAATTAATCCTTCGAAGCTCGATCTGAAGATGTTAAGGAAGGACGACACAGTAAGATGCCAATATCAGACGATGGAGCAGAATAGTTTAATGAATAGAAAAGGAGAAGACACCAACATCAGCCTTAACACGGAGTTTAGTGCACTTGCACATGCTCTGACGGAAACCGCAGAGAAAGTGGTAATAGCTGTCACCCGGGTCGCAAATCATAAGTGGATGACAACGGAAATCCTTGAACTGTGATGGACGAGCACCGAACGCTCAAAAGGAGGTCGCCGGAGTACAATCGGCTGGATCGAATAATCCGCAACAAGTTTCAGGAAGAAAAAGACAAATTTTACAGTCAGCAATGTAGAGAAATTGAGTTCCTGGAACGTGACAACCCACAGCGGATGCATGAGAAAGTTCGGCAAGTAATATGGCGGTAGAAAAGTGGACCCTCCAGCTGTATCGAGGCGAAAACCGGTGCCATTATTATGGAGAAAGGTGAGATCCTGAAGCGATGGCAGGAGTACATAGTAGAACTGTTTGCTAACGACAGAAGACCACGGCCTCAGGTTAAGAATACTGAAGGAAATGCGATACTTAAAGATGAAGTCGAACGAGCCATACAGAGTCTATCGAAAGGGAAAGCAACCGGCCTGGACGGAATCGCAATCGAAATGATCGAAGCTCTTGCCGATTTTGGAGTCGAACGATAACAAAGCTAACGAAACAGAAGAGAAGCTGCAGAACATGGTCAACAAGATGGTTGAAGAAAGTGAAATGAAAAGGCTCACCATCAAGAGAAGAAAATTGTTCGTTATAGTTTTTTCCAAGAAGCCTGTCACACCACCATGCAACACCAAAGTAAAAGGAGATGCGCTGGAACAGGTCGGCCAATTCCAGTACTTTGGCAGCATGATAACATCGACAGGAAAGTGTGACATTGACATCCGCAGGCGCATTGGAATTGCAAAGACAGCTTACAACAAGATGAAAAGCGTTCTGACCTCTCGCTCGATCAGCATTGCAACAAGACTTCGACTCCTGAAGGGCTACGTGTGGTCGGTTCCCCTACATGGCTGTGAGTGGTGGACAATCAGTCAAACGATGCAGGATCGCCCGCAGGCGACAAAAATGTGGTTCCTGGACGAAGAAGGTGCGGAACGACGCAGTGGTGCAGCGGGACAACAAGACAATTGATGCAAACCATCGTCACAAGGAAGGTTCGATTTCTCGGCCACGTGCAAGAAGCAATTGGAAAATCTGGTGCTTACCGAGAAGGTGGAGGGACGAAGAGCTCGTGGTCGACAGCGTATGACCTATCTTGGATGGCTGCCACGTGTCACGGACAGAAGGGCGCTCGACATCATCCGGAAGTGTGTGAAGAGACAAGAACATTTGACTGTCGCCGACGTGAGACTCTGACAGGACACCTCTATTGATTGATTGTATAATTCATCATGTGAATGAGTTTTCACAAAGCCATCACTTCCGATTTTATCTTTGAACGGAACTTTTCCATTATTGTACTCTTCTACAGCTCCTGGTAATATCTTCAACCATTTCTGATTTCCTTGCTGAGTAAATTTTTTGAAAATTTTATTTTTTAACGTCCGATTGAATCTTTCTATCACTACAGCTTTTCCTGCGTTTTCAGTTGAATAAACAGTTTCAAATAGTGGCTGAACGTTTCTGTTATAAAATTCCGACCCTTTATCAACAAACAATTTCCTTGGCTTTCTATTACTTTCTTTAAAGATTTCTTCAAACGCATATTTAACTGATAGACCACTTTTATTTTTTAAAGGCTTTACCCAAGCATATCGTGTATATAAATCTATAACGGTCAATGCGTATTTGTAGTCCCTTTCATTCGGCATATGAATAAGATCAGCACTCCAAATATCATCTTTATTAAATACTTTTACTTTCAATAAATATTTAGGCCTTCTGTATTCTTTATGAATTTCAGACGCGTAGGTTCGAGCGTTGCTCTCAGACAGCTTTGCTGTCGTTTCATTTAAACCCTGACCGAATAATATTTTAGCTTGTAAAGCTTTCTTAACAAACATTCTTTCAATTTTTTCTCTAAATGTAGGATTTTGAATACTATCCAATTCTTGAATCATCTTCTTATCAGCTGCATGTCGAGAACTTAGATCATGATTTCGATAAGCTAAATCATGCCTGTAAGCTGCGGCATCTACTCTATTTATTGGTTCTTCACCTGGTTTCGGATTATTATTCTCATCTAGTCTTATATCTAATCGAGTTCCTGGACCAGTATATGAATGACCAGGAAGATGTTTTTCTTTCGAATATTTACTCCAAATAAATCCAGGAAAGTTTTCTAATGTTTTTTGTATATCACCACCGAAGTGGTATGGAACTTTGTTCTTGTCACCTCCAATATGCTGACAATGTGAGTTTTTATTTTTGTTTAATAGATAATTCAATAAATCTAAATTAGAAATTTTTAATTTAATCAAATTTTTGGAATTTGTGGAATTCATTTTAAAAGATAAAATAAATGTTTTACCTTATCATACTAGGACTTAGATATATTCCAGAACCATCTTTAGTTTCTTTAATTTCAATTAAATCATCAACATTGCGGAGAATATTTTTAAGAACTCGTTTTCCTTCATCAACTAATTTTAATTTACTAATAAAATTATCTACTACTCCTTCACCCCTAGCAACTTTCTCTAACTCTCTATTATGTCGTTTTTGTTCTTCTAATGCTGCTTTCTCTGATTTATTTTTATTTACTGCTTGGACAATACCAGCTGTCCCACCTGCAACACTTCCTGCTGCAGCTATGCCTCCTATTATTAGTGGAATTAATGGGAGAATCCCGCCATTCTTTTCTTCTTGTAATTGAATATTCTCTATCATTGGTTTACTTATGTAATACTTTTTTTTATTAATAGTAATAGTTTTAGGGGTATTTTTGTCAACAATATTACGCAATTTTAATTCAACAGTTTTATTATTAATATTACTTTTCGCTTGCGACATTTTTAATAAAAAAATTTTAAGTTATCAAAAATTTAAATCTATTCTAGTTATGAAAAAAATTCAAGTTACCAAAAAATTTTAATCTATTCTAGTTATTAAAAAATTTCAAGTTACTAAAAAATTTTAAGTTACCAAAAATGTTTAATCTATTCTAGTTATGAAAAATTTCAAGTTACTAAAAAATTTTAAGTTACCAAAAATTTTTAATCTATTCTAGTTATGAAAAATTTTAAGTTAAGAATTTTTAATCTATTCTAGTTATGAAAAAATTTTAATTAACTTATCCTTACCATCTTTCCATTAAGAATTTCAATAGAATATTTTACATCTTCTAGCAATAAACCAGAAGCCATCAATGAAGTTGTGGAATCTTTCTTTTCAATATTAATTGTTACATCACAACCATTTTTAATAATATCTTCAGATTGTGCACTTAAATCGAAACAGAAAATTGGGTATAAATGTCTCCAATCTCCAGGAGTTAATTGTGGTTCAACTCCAAATTCTGTACAAAGATTTCGATAACAATCATATCCTTCCATAAATTGATTATTGGTATCATCGAATCTTAATGGATCAATTGGATATCGGGTTTGATTTAATGAAACTTGTAAACTTCGAATTGTATTAATATGAAAAATATTGTTGTTCTTATCAAAACTTGGAGAATTATTTCTTTGAAATGTTAGTAATAAATATCTTGGAGTATTCGCAGTTCTAGTAAAATGCCAGTTAAATCTTTGTTCGGAAAAATTTACTGAACTAGCAGTACGCTTTAGAAAATTTACTGGAATTGGTTTGTTAGTATTTAATCTTTTTGCAATAGCTGTTTCAACCTCTAAACTAGGAGTAATATGCTTAATCCACCATTCAAATCTATCAATTTTTAAATATGCTTTTTTCCCAGTCTTACCAAAAAAGATTAATTCATTATTTGCTGTACGATGAATTATTAATTTAAATTTTAATTGATATGATATTTTATCATAATCTAAATATCCGAATAATGGAGACAATGACCAATTAACTGTCTGTTTACTTTTCTTGTTAAATTCACGTCTTTCTTTATATGCTTCATTATTTGTTTTATTTAAATGTTTTGCAATATTTTCTACATCTTTCGCAATTCCTGCTGCATCTGTTCCAGCGTGAGTTAAATCATCAACAATTATACCATCATTAGTATCAGGAAACCAACCTTCGATTTCATACTTTTTATTATTTTCACCAATTGTTATAAATCTAAGCATTGTATCAATTACACCTGGAGAATCACTTATTGTTTCTATATTTTGAGTTGCAACATCTAAACGCATTTGTGTAAATAATCTTGGAAAAAAATTATTCTCTAATGCAATATTATCGGTTTCTGGTAATGGTGTTGTAAAATTAGCATCACTATATAAAGAATATTCACAATGTAAAAACGAATCAGGTAAATATATATAACTCTGCTGATTATCAACTTCAAAAATTAAATCACCTCCAGTATTTACTCTACTGGAAGATCCGGGATTCATAGCAATTCTTATATAGTCATTCTTTTTTTGATTATTACTGACGAACGGAGGATCGTCTAATCTAAATTTATTTTCGATAAGCGAAGACATTTTTATAAAAAATAATTTGACTTTTTGTTTTTCTCACAGACAGAAAAAAATTTTACTAAAAAAATTACTAAAAAATTTTACTAAAATATAATTTTAGAATTTTGCTAGACCAGCTCCGCTGCTGACGCCATTACCTCTTATTTCTTCAATTGTTTTTTCATTATGTTTACTATCAGACGGACCTCCGCTCCTCAAGGTTTCCCCAACAGCAATGTTAGCAATTTTGCTCTTTGTTTCATCTGAAAGTTTTTTTAATTTTTTTAGTTCTTCGGAATCATTCCTAAGTTTACGAATAGCTTCTAGTTGTTTTAATTCGTTTTGAGACTTGACAGCATTTGATATTGCACTAGCTGTACTACCTATAGCAGCTGCTCCTTTTGCAGCAGATGTAATCAAATCTTTATTATTTTTAATTAAGTTAACGATACTACCAATACCAGAGAAGATCCCAGCTCCTTCCGTGTGAACGGCACCTGCGGTGCCTAGGAACTTTTCTGTTCCGACTGTTTCTCTATTATCATAATGATAAACAGGATTCATACGTGGTTCATGAGCAATTTTTTGATTTGAAGCAAAATGTTTAAGATTGTGTTTATAAATTATAGGCATTTTTTAGGATTAAATTTGACTTTTGAGAAAAAATATTTACGATTGGTTAGTAACCTGAGGACCTTTGGTCCGATCGGCTAAAGCCTCGAGGAGCTTCGCTCCGATTGGTTAGTAACCTGAGGACCTTTGGTCCGATCGGCTAAAGCCTCGAGGACCTTTGGTCCGATTAAGATTTACGTTTGTGAATGGACAACAACTTCGAGATAACTTTATTAATTGACTGTTGCACTTTATCTATTGCGTCAAGCAGCGTGTGATGTACTTTAATTTCTTTTCTATTAACTTGCATTTTCTGCTGATTAATCTTCAATGCCGTTTTAAGAGCATTTAACTTAATTTTAAGAACATCTAATTGTCTTTTAACAGAATCTAACTGTTCTTTATTTTCTTTAGAGTTTTCTTGTAAATTTTTCTTTAATTCATTTTCTAAATTGATTTTAAGAGTTTTCATTTTATCAACTCTTTGATTAAGTGAGTTTACTTCATTTATTATTCTATTCATCTTTTTCATTTGTTGAGTAATTTTAGAACTCAATTCATCAACACTTTTTTGGAATGTAGTTTGTAACTGCTTTAAATTTTTTTTAATTCTTTCAGGTAGTTTTTCTATTTCATCTTCTAATTGTTCTTTTAACATTTTTATCTGATGTTTATTTTTAATTACAGCAGATTTTAAATTTAAAGAAAGTAATATTAAAATTTTTGAAGTTCAGAAATCTTTTTAAAAAGTTTTGCTATATCTGCTTCTAGCTCTCTATCCTTTTTATCAAGTTTTAATAATTTTTCGTTTAATGATTTGTCATTAAGTTTAAGCAACTTTAATTCGTTCATCAGTGGAACCAAAACATCGTTTATATATTTTTCTTTTAAGTCATTGATTTGTGTATCAACATATTGTTTATTTGTTAACTCTGTATTTTGTTGCGGAAGAATAGAAAGATGCAATGGACCAGATAAAACGTCTCCAGTTTTCATGATATAATTTTCTATCTCTATTTCTAATTCACGATTATTCGGGATATATGCACCTCCACCAACATTTGGTAACATCATTTTTAAAACAATAAAAAAGTAAAATTTTTTCTAATAAAAATAAAAAAATGAAAAATCCAAATTTAAAAAAATTATATTCGCCCGCATCATCCTGTTCTTCTTATTCGACGAGATCAACGGGATTTGAAAATAAATGTTTTGATAATAATAATAATAATAATCCATGTATAGATGTTAATATTTTATTTCTATTACAAGCCGAAATATTTAGAGAACAGACTAAAGGTTTACCTTCTATAGAAACTAATTATTGTTTATTTCCAGGTGAACCATTTATTAAATTTATGGAGATTGTAAGTAAATATAATGATGTAGCTTATGTTGAATTAAGTAAAGAAAATATGGTTATAATAGGCCATAATAATGTTTATGGCTTTATTAGAGCAGTGTTACCAATTAGTAATACTGATTGGATAGAAACTAAAATTATCAATTATATCAATATTAAAGAATTAGTTAAAAAATTAAAATCTTTTTCCAAAGAAAAAATAAGATTATTTGTTGATGAACAAAATCAATATAACATTCACATAGAGAGTAAAAAACATAATGAAGAATTATTATGTCAAGTTTATTATAGAGACACAATTTATAAACAAGAAACATTAGAAATGCCCCAAAGATATGATGATGATACGTATATAGGATTATATTCCAACTTAAATATTAATTTATTAAAATCTTATATAAATGGTTTAGCTCAACAAGAGAAAATTTATATGTGGACTACACCTTATACTATTAACAATGACCATAATCATAATAAACGAACCGAAGGTTCTAGGGCTTTGCCCGATCTTAAAGAATCTTATGATAATATAGATGATGATTCAGAAACATCTGAAAATGGTGTAAATGGTAAAAAAGATTATAAAAATATTAGTAATTATAAAAATTTATCTAAATTTCATTTTCTTACAATTGAAAATAATAATGATGGTATAGTTGAAGATACTGTTAGACAACTATGTGTCGGGTCTACAAAATTTAAATTAGGATTTACATCTAATCAATTTAAAATTTTATCATCTTTAATAAAAACTAAAAGTGATTCAGATTATAGTGGTGTTATTAAATTTTCCAAAAGAGAACAAAGACCAATATTTTTCTCTATTATATTATTATCAGATAAGAAATGTAATTTAGAATTAGATATTCCTATCAGGGAATGGTATCCAATCCCAAAAAGTGTAATTTATGATGTTCAAGAAACAATTTATGATGATGATGAAGAATCAATTGATGATGATGATGAAGAATCAATAGTTAGTGAAAATAAATTTAAATTATCTTTTGATAAAACATTATATGATGAAACATTATATGATGAAACTTAATATGATAAAACTTAATATGATAAAACTTAATATGATTAAACTTAATATGATTGAACTTAATATGATAAAGAAAAAAATAACTAAAGAACGTGTAATATATAATAATATAAAATAACACTCAAGTCCTTGATATTAAAATGTTTATATCTAAAATTAAAACACAAATTTTTTCTTAAATTTTCTCTAAAAAAATAAAAAAAATGGAAAATACCAAGTTTTATTGTAACTTATGTAAAAAAAAGTTGCAAACAAAAAGAAGTTATCAATCTCATTTAAATAGTAAATTGCATTTACAAAATGTAGAACGAGTTGATGAAGGAAATATATTAAAATTAAATAGTTATAAAAACTATCTAGAAACATTGCCTACTGATATAAAAGTTAAAAAAATGTTTGATGATTATTCACATTCGGAATATAAAAAAGTTTTTAATAGTGAAGATGAGACCATACAAACCGAAGGTTCTAGGGCTTCGCCCGTACCAGATGGAAGATATTTATTTAGCGATACTGATGAATTTAACGAAATAGATGAATTTGATGAAGCGGAACGAACCGAAGGTTCTAGGGCTTCGCCATTAACAGATATAAAATATTTATTTAATGAATCGGTTCGCGGGACATCAAAGATGTCTTCTAGGGCTTCGCCCGTTGAATATAATGAAACCGATAAAACTTTTTCTGATATTCTAACCAACTTTTATAATATATTTAAGAAATCTTTCAAATGTTATATGAATGTAGAAGTACTTTATACAAAAAATGGATCTGATGGAATTCCTGAAGAAATAATACAAGGACATTTTACAAAGTCACAAGAAATTCATAATGTAAATAATATACAACCCATATTTCAATCGATGATACTTAAATTAGAAAATTGTATAATTGAAGCCCAGTTACGTGAATCTGGTTGGAGATTTGTTAAAATACTATCTAAGAAAATAGTAATTGATAAATATAAAAATAATACTGGTGGTAGTTATGTTCCTTTACCTTTCAGTTCACCACAAATAATCAACATAAAAAATGAAGATGATTATTGTTTTCTGTGGAGTATTATAGCACATTTACATCCTGCAGAATATCATAAAGAAAGACTAAGTCATTATAATAAAGAAGAATATATAAATGAATTTGATCTTTCGGATGGTTTACATGAATTTCCATATGATTATAATAGGTTAATAAAGTTTCATAAAAAGAATAAAAATTTAATTGAAGTAAATGTTTTTGAATTAAATGTGAATTATGTTTCTATTGGTAAAATTACTCCACTTTACTCAGATTCAAAAAAATTTTATTTGAATAATAAAAATTTATGCCAATCAGAAATAGTATATAATGATAGAGGAAATTACATGCATCATAATATTTTTTACCAAGGAAATATAATATGTACTGAAAAATTTGAACTTGTTAAAACACTATCACCAATAATGATTAATCATAATAATTATAAAGGACGTACTGATGATTATAATTACAAATATTCATCTTTATCTTCAGAATATCAACAAAAATTAGAAAATCTAAATAAAAGTTTACAAAAATGTAAAATAGATTATCAACAACAAACAAAAATGTTACTACAAGAATATCACCATAAATATCAAAATAAGATAGAAACAATTCAAAAACTAAATGAAGAAAATAATAAAAAATTAAATAATAAAGAATTAAATAATGAAGAAAATAAAGAATCGGCTAAAGCCAGAGGAGCTTCGCTCCGATTAAATGAATGTTTAAAAAAATGTCTACAACAATATAAAGAACAATATGATAAAGAATATATTTATCAGCTACAAATATTAAATCAAAATTATTATCAAAATACATTTAATATTACAAAAGAAATTAATGAAACACATGAAATATATAAAGATGAATTTGAAAAACTAGAACAGTCAAAACAACCAGCACAAGCGAATATATTATATTATCAGGGTCATTTTATATTGTGTAAAGATGTTTCTATATTTACAAAAACTTCAGATAATAAAAATTTTCCTTGTCTTCAATGTATGACAAGTTTTAGAACTTTAGAAGAAATGAATAGACATTTGGAGAATTGTCAACAAAATGAAGCAGTCAGAAACACGTTTCCAAAAGATGATTATTTAGAATATAATAAATGGTATTTCAAAAATAAAGTACCCTTTACTATTTATTGTGATTTTGAAGCATATAATGTTAATATGACACAAAATCGAACGGAAAGTTCCAGGGCTTCGCCCGATTCTAAAAATGATAATTCTGAAAATGGTACGGGCCAAGCCCTAGAACCTTCGGTTTGTAATTATGAAAAAAGTGCACCTGAACAAAGCAAAGAAAAATATTTATTTGAACAAAAACCATTATGTTGGGGAATGTACATTCATTCAAATTATCCTGAATTATTTAAATCAGAATATTTACAATACTATGGTGAAGATAGTTCAGAAATGTTTACAAAGAAAGTAGAAGAATTACAAGGACGTTTTTCACAATTGCTTGAAACAAATATTCCAATGATGCCATTAACAGAAAAAGAAAAAATTAATTTTGTTAATGAAACAAATTGTTATTACAATGGAAAAGAATTTGCAAAAAATTATAAAAATGGCAGAGGTAGATATCTTGATAAGGTAAAAGATCACGATCATCTAAATGGATTATATAGAGGTGCAGCACATAATTCTTGTAATCTTAATGCTAATAAATTTAAATATAACTTTGTTCCTCTATATTTCTATAATGGTTCTAAATATGATTTCCATCTAGTAATGAAAGATTTATTTTCATCTGAAAAATTACAACAACAACAAATAAATGTACTATGTAAAACAGAAGAAGAATATTTTTCAATGCAATTAGGTTGTATTAGAATTTTAGATGCATTTAGATTTTTTACTCCTTATTCATTAGATGTTATGGGAAAAACTTTGAAATCTGAACAATGTAAAATATTAAATAAATATAATTTAAAACCTTTAAAAGGAATATTTCCGTATGAGTATATAGCCTGCGGCTCACAGTCGACCTATGGTTCACAGTCGAAGACTGATATAACTGGAGATAAAACCTGCGGTCCACAGTCGAAGACTGATTTTAATTCTGTGAATAAAATTATGGAAGAAAAACAACTTCCTCGAATAAATAAATTTAAATCAACATTAAAACAATCACAATTATCTGACGAAGACTATGCAGAAGCTGAAAAGAATTGGAGAGAGTTAAATTGTAAAACAATGTATGATTATACAATGAAATATCTTCAGATAGATGTGTTAATACTAGCTGATCTTTTTGAAAACTTTCGTGATATGTGTTTAGAATATTACGGAATAGATCCATGTTATTGTTATTCTACACCAGGTTTAACATGGCTAGCAGGATTAAAACATACTGGTGTTCAAGCCGATGGCTCTAGGACAAAGTCCGTTAAACTTAAACATTATAAAGAAAATACATATGATAAATTATTATTTTTTGAATCTGGAATTAGAGGTGGAGTTTCATCAGTTTTAGGTAATCGTTATGTACAGTGTTACAATAAAAAAGTAAATCCTGATGATTATGGAATAATGAAACCTTTATCTCCAGAAGAAAGTGATCAGTTTATAAAATTGTTTAATCAAAATATAGAAGGACTTATATCAAATGAAGATAGTCAAGCAGCAGTTGATGAAATCATGAGAGAAAACTATTTGTTATATTATGATTTTAATAGCTTATATTCTTCTTGCATGATACAAGAATTACCAACAGGTGAAATGTCATGGTGTAATATTCTTGATTATCAAAGAACATATGATGGTGAAAATAATTTTGGTTATGTATATGAAGTTGATTTAGTATACCCTGATTATATAAAAGACGCAACAAAATATTATCCTTTCTGTCCCGAAAACAAAATTCCTAATATAGAAGATTTTTCAGATTATCAAAAATCTTTAATTCCTAAAAAATACAGACCAACAAAAAAACTTATGTTAACACAAAGCAATAAAGGAAAGTATGTTGTTGAAGGAAGAATGCTAGATTGGTATTTAGATCATGGAATGATTCTCACCAAAATACATCGAAAACTATTTATCAAAAATCTAGGTGGTTAAAAAATTATATAGAGTTCAATATTGAAAAACGCAAAATAGCTAAAAGAAATAAAGATGATTTTGGAAACGTGTTCTTCAAATTAATGAATAATGCATTTTATGGCGAGACTTTAGAAAATGTGCGTAATAGACAAAATATTGAAATAGTTTATGATAGAGATAGATTTCAAAATTTAACAAGGAAACCTACATATAAAAGAACTACTAGATTCAGTGATGAACTTTGTGCTGTTCATCTAAGAAGAAGCATTGTAAAACATGATAAGTTTAATTTCATTGGTTTCACTATATTATAATTAGCTAAACTATTTATGTATAGTTTTATATATGATTATTTAGCACCTGCTTATGGCAAAAACTATAAATTACACTTTACAGATACCGATTCTATTTTCTTAGAATTAACAGTACCATATGGTTCTTCACTTGATACAGAAATTAATAAAATAAAAGATATTATTCATCCTTCTGATTTATGTAAAGTAAAAGATGAATTAGAAGGAAATGAAGATTTCATAACAGAAGCTATATTTTTAAAATCTAAATGTTACTGTTATGATACAACTAATAATATTAAAACACATAAAACATTAAAAGGAATTTCAAAGGCATCAGTGGCTAATCAAATAACATTTCAAGATTATAAAAATGCATTATTTAATAATGAAATAAAAACAGCATGTAATTATAGACTTAATTCAAAAAAACATAAAATGTATTTAAAAGAAGAACATAAATTAGCATTAGATCCATTTGATGATAAAAGAAAAATTTTACCTGATGGAATAACTACTGAACCTTTTTAATTTTCTAATTTCTAAGATAGACAAATTTCATATATACATAAAATAAAAAAATATTAAAACACTATATTTGTATATTTTTTATCACTCCGCGAAAATATTTTCTATCGACTTTCAGTCGGGGCGAAGCCCCTCGAGGCGAAGCCCAGTCAGAGAACAATTGTTCGATAACTCTTTCATGAATTTTTTTATCAATATTAATTGTAATGAAGCCATAATCTTTTGACCAAGCATTGTTACACGATTGTTTAAATTCATCTTTATTTCTTACACATAAATCTCTTAACAAATCACTTAAGTTTCTTGCATTTATTTCAAATAGTATAAATATATTTGCATTCTTTCTAATAACACTTCCGTCTAATGAATACATACTTTGTGTTAAATAAAAAACACTACAGTTATTATGTCTAACTCGTGTAAAATAAGTTCTCTGAACTGATTTCTATCATTAACACAATCATCAAAAATTACACAATGTTTCAATGTTTTATCTAGTTTACTAGGATCTTGCATATTACCACTATCATCTATTAGTTGTATCTTTATATGCTTATTTTTATTGGTTTCAACTAACTGATTATTTTTTGTTGCTTCTTCACACCACGAACTTATTTCTTCTTCATCTTCAGATTTTTCATATTCTTTGAATAATGAAGCAATTGCTGTTTTTTTAAGATTATTTTCAAATCCATATTTTAAAAATTGATAGACGGGTTGTTCTGCCGTTGTTGTATAAATTATAAGATTGTTATAATCCAAAAAATTTGGAGTCGTCAAAATTTTAAACAATAGATACGTTTTTCCACATCCTGATCTTCCACAAATAACTGACAAAACTTTATTAGATAAATTTGGATGATGATTAAATTTAAGTTTTTTTTATTTAATGGTAGTACTTCACTCATTTTTTAATAAAAAAATTTATTTTTATTTTATTTTTATTTCTAAAGAAGAAGAAAATTAGACTTATCTAGCTTCGCGTGGGAGTTTATACCTCTCGAACGGGGGGTTTATACCTCTCGAACGGGAGTTTATACCTCCCGAACCAAAAGATCTATCATAATCTCTTCACCTCCAAAATTTATTTCTTGTCCTTTTTCATCAGTGATTCTCATGTTAATGTTGTTAATAGTTTTTCTTGTAATAGGGAAATATATTAATGTTTGTGGAATTACATTTAGTCTACCAATGGGTACAGTAAAAGCTGGAAAACTGAATATTAAATTTGATAATTTACCATTTATATATCCTCCTTCAATAATGTCACAATGTACAACAATTGAATTTATTTCAGTTATTTTTGGAATCTTCTCACCTAAATGATAACCTTGACTATAAGTTTGTTTATTAAATCCTAATAGCTTTGACAATGATCTATCATGATTAAAATCAACTTGATGATTTTCGTCTAAAGTAAGAGAAAATTTATTAACTGCCGGTTCAACTGCAAAATGTAATTGTTTCTTATCTTTAAATGGTATACCTAAATGTCTCTTAATTTCATTTGATATAGATTCAACTTCGTAAGAACCAGGAAGAAAAGTTAATATTTTCCATGTTTTGCCTTTATCAGTAGAATATCTAAATTGATCATTCACATCTTTTATAACATTTTGAATAGTGTTAAATGTAGAGAAACTAGTCAATGCAATTTGATAATTTTTATTTTGTTCCAAATGTAGAATGGGTTCTAAATTACAAGTGTGTGATGAAGTAGTTGTTATAATTTTTAACGTCGTACTAAATTTTGATGAACCCAAAATCTCTGTCAAATTTTCTAAATGATTATTAATTTTGTCTAAATCTGCTGAACACATTTTTTAGTTAAAATTTTGAATAAATATTATAGATAAAAATCGTAGATAAAAATCATAGATAAAAATCGTAGATAAAAATCATAGATAAAAATCATAGATAAAAATTAGAAACAACATATTTCAGCTACGGGCGAAGCCCTGGAGGACATCAGAGATGTCCGGTTATACTTTTATAATCCTCTTCATTTAGAATCTTCTTTTCTAACAGTCTTTTCAATATAGCATGAATTTCATTGAAACTAGAATTATGTCCTTCTTTTATTGCAGATATTAAAATATTTAATCTATTTAGTAATTCTTGTGGATCATCTGGTAAAAATATGGTTGTTTCTGTTTTCTTTTTTTCAGATAAACCTTTCCCTACTTTAACTCCCGTTGATAATAAATTTTCTAATTGTTTATAACGTCTAAGAGATTTTACTGCACCAACTCTGTCTAACATAGCTTTATATTTTATGAGATCTTCTACAGCATAATTATTTAAATCTGCTCCTCTTAAAAGATTAACAAAATTTCTATCTAAATTAAAAGGAGATTTATCTGGTGAAAAAATTATACCTCGAAAAGGTTGTGGAAATATTTCTTTTTGACCGAGATAAAATCTAGGTATTGTTTTTCCATCTATAAATGAAATAGAATGTTCAAATTGCATAGATTTTGGTAATTTCTTATTAATGTTTGATTCTAGTAATCCATAGTCATCTAATATAGTTTTGTGCTCTGGATCTGTTATATCAATTTGTTTATCATTAAGTTCTTTTTCAAGAGTTTTAAATGGTTCGACAGTTTTTTCATAATCAGTTTTTACTTGCTCGGTTTGCTGCATTTTTTCATACATATCAGATTGAATACCAGCTTTTATCATTCTATGTTGAAGATGATTTTCTTTCATAATATTTCTTTGTTTTATTAACTCTTCTAATTGTTCAATTCTTTTTTGATTATCAGCTTTAATTTTATCCATTTTTAAAATATAATATTTGAATTTTGTGGTAACATTGGAATACAACAAAAACATTTTACTGAACAAATTATTTTTTTATTGCTTTGTTGTTTGACATCTTTTCGTTTAAAGTTTTCTCGTTTAAAGTTTTCCTGTTTTAAGTTTTGTTTAATAAAGTTTTGTTTAATAAAGTTTTGCTTAAATTTTCGCTTAAAGTTTTTAGCTCTTCTAAAAAAATTTTGTCATTTTCTTCATTAGAAATTTTGCCATCACTAGAAATTTTGCCATCCTGTTTATTCTTATCATCAACTTTTTCGGACTGTAATTGAAAGGTTTGATTTACTTCATTAGCTATTTGATCAAATTTTTCAATCTCATCTAACGTAATAACATTATCATCACATACTCTTTGAAAGTAGTAATGTAGTTTATCATAGACTTCTTTAATATGTAAATGCTTAGTTTTTAATGATTTTCGTTTCTTAGTTATTAAAGATTTATCTAACATTGTAACAAGTGAAGTTGCAAAAACACCCGTACCTGTTAAAGCTGTAGCAACTACTGGAATTACTAAAACACCAGAAGATATAACAATTGTCAAAGCACCTAAACTTATTGTTAAGAATATGCCAATTCCTTGTGTTACATTCTTAACTTTGGTCCATCTCTTTCTTAATTTTTTTTAATGCTCTAATCTTAATAATAATTGAGATTCCTTATCTTTCATATAACGTACTCTATCTTTGTGTTTTTCTTTGTTCATTTTTTCAATGTTCATTTTTTCAATGTCCATTAAAGTAGAACTACGTTCATATGATAACGAAGGATATATTCTTGCGGTTTCTTCCATTTCTGAAGTTCCTTCCACTTTTGTTTCTTCCATTTTTAAAGAAATATTATTAGTCACATGATATATTTTAAAAACCTGAAAGATGGATAAAATTCATGAATTTGAAATTCTCAACTTTTATGATTTTTGGTGTCCTTGAACGGTCATGATTTAAGCAATGAAAATTGTAATTCTCAAATTTTGAGATTCTTAACTTTTATGATTTTCGGTGTCCTGGAACGGTCATGATTTTGGGGGTGAAAATTGTAATTCTCAAATTTGAGATTATGAAAAATTTGAAAATTGGGTATTTTTAAAAACGCCCAAATTTATGAATTTAGGTCTTCATAACCTGAAAAAAGGTTCAAATTCATGAATTTATGTCGTTTTTAAAAATGACATTTTTTGAAAAAATGGTACTTTTTGAATGGACTAAATTCATGAATTCAGGTCTTTAAAACCTGAAAAAGGGACTAAATTCATGAATTTATGGGTGTCCTGTCCTGGAACGGTCTTTTGACCATTACTGATGCCAATATCAGACGATGGTGCAGAATAGTTTAATTAATAGAAAAGGAGAAGACACCAACATCAGCCTTTAGTGCACTTGCACTTGCTCTGACGGAAACCGCAGAGAAAGTGGTAACAGCTATCACCCGGGTCGCAAATCATAACTGGATGACAACGGAAATCCTTGAACTGATGGACGAGCGCCGAAAGCTCAAAAGGAGGTCACCGGAGTACAAGCGGCTGGATCGAATAATCCGCAACAAGTGTCAGGAAGAAAAAGACAAATTTTACAGTCAGCAATGTAGAGAAATTGAGTTCCTGGAACGTGACAACCCACAGCGGATGCATGTGAAAGTTCGGCAAGTAATATGGCGGTAGAAAAGTGGACCCTCCATCTGTATCGAGGCGAAAACCGGTGCCAATATTATGGAGAAAGGTGAGATCCTGAAGCGATGCAGGAGTACATAGGAGAACTGTTTCCTGACGACAGAAGACCACGGCCTCAGGTTAAGAAGACTGAAGGAAATCCGATACTTAAAGATGAAGTCGAACGAGCCATACAGAGTCTATCGAAAGGGAAAGCAACCGGCCTGGACGGAATCGCAATCGAAATGATCGAAGCTCTTGCCGATTTTGGAGTCGAATGATAACAAAGCTAACGAAACAGAAGAGAAGCTGCAGAACATGGTGAACAAGATGGTTGAAGAAAGTGAAATGAAAAGCCTCACCATCAACAGAAGATAATTTTTCGTTATAGTTTTTTCCAAGAAGCCTGTCACACCACCATGCAACACCAAAGTAAAGAGAGATGCGCTGGAACAGGTCGGCCAATTCCAGTACTTTGGCAGCATGATAACATCGACAGGAAAGTGTGACATTGACATCCGCAGGCGCATTGGAATTGCAAAGACAGCTTACAACAAGATGAAAAGCGTTCTGACCTGTCGCTCGATCAGCATTGCAACAAGACTTCGACTCCTGAAGGGCTACGTGTGGTCAGTTCCCCTACATGGCTGTGAGTGGTGGACAATCAGTCAAACGATGCAGGATCGCCCGCAGGCGACAAAAATATGGCTCCTGGACGAAGAAGGTGCGGAACGACGCAGTGCTGCAGCGGGACAACAAGATAATTGATGCAAACCATCGTCACAAGGAAGGTTCGATTTCTCGGCCACGTGCTCCGCAAGAAGCAATTGGAAAATCTGGTGCTTACCGAGAAGGTGGAGGGACGAAGAGCTCGTGGTCGACAGCGTATGACCTATCTTGGATGGCTGCCACGTGTCACGGACAGAACGGCGCTCGACATCATCCGGAAGTGTGTGAAGAGACAAGAACATTTGATTGTCGCCGACGTGAGACTCTGACAGGACACCTCTATTGATTCATTGATTAATTCATCATGTGAATGAGTTTTCACAAAGGCCTCACTTCCGATTTTATCTTTGGACTGAACTTTTCCTTTATTGAAGCAAACTTTTTGAGTTTCAGTTGATTGTGGATCTGCATCGATGATTCGACTTCGTCTCATTCAAGAATTGCAATGCTTGCTCTTGAATTATTCTCTGAAGGACAGTTCGAAGGTTCAGTAACAGATGCCACAATCTTTACTTCTGATTACAGAAAAAGAGAAAATCAATTTGTTATCGACTTGAAGCATCTTCATACAAAAATAAATAGAGGCCGATTTGGAAGTTTTGACTTTATAATTTGTCAGTTATGTTGATAGCATCTCCCTAAAACTAACAATTTCATTCACAAGAATTCATTGTAAGAGAAATTTGTTCTAACCGGAATTAAATACAAAATCCAATTCATTTTTCAGCGTACTTATAAATTCCTTTGTTGTCATCGGAATTTGTTGTATCTGGATTGATTATAAACGGAGTAACTGTTCCTCTTTTTAAAGAAATTGACTAGGACACATATGGACGAGTGATTGTAAGATGACGACTACATTTCTGCTCTTCCATTCAAAGCCAAGCATTCTCTGTTAATGATTCCGTTCTCTTTCTTGATTGCATTTTCATCAAAACTTCATCAAAACATCCAAAAGGTTTAGAACTTACTTTTTCCATTTCTGCATTAGATCTTCCATCGTCACATTTTCCCTGAAAATTTCAATAGATATTGATCTACATTGCTCGGAAAGACACATCTGATGTGAAACTCTATGATGATGAGCAGCCGAAATGACTATCGTCGCTTAATGTTTCATTCTTATATGCATATTAGACGTTTTTCACATAACTTGCAGCAGACAATAAACAAATGGCAGACGAATCGTCCTATCGACTATTCCTGTCGAATTGAAGCGTCAATACAAAATACATGTACATGTTGACTGAACTGCTATATACCTACAAGTAGGCCTACAATCATCCTACTTCTTATACTTCATGAAAAGATGAGGTCCAAATTATGACTTCTTGCAAATGCGAAATCGTGAATCATTGGTTGAACTAAGCTGAATCATAAGTTGTGCTCCATCTGAGGCAAACCCATGTGAAGCTATTTTATTCTATACCTGGCGAATTCACGCTACTTCTATTTGTATGGTCAAATTATGGGACTTTCGGAAATCAAATGCTGACAATTTTCTAGTTGCCTTATCAGCTCAGAATTTCGATTTCTTGTCGAGCCTTTCATCTGTGGACGATAAATGTGAATACTTCTATTACTGCGAAATTTGTTATTCCATCCAAATATGTCATCATGTGGTCAAACGACAAGCCATGGATTGCGCCTCTGTTGAAAGAACTTGCAAATCAAAGATGGTCGGCTTTCCTGAATAAAGACTGCAGCCTACTCATGCACCTGAAAGATTATGTAAAGACAGAGATATCAAAGGCAAAACGTCTGTGGTCAAATCGACAAATTGATTCTAATAAGAATATATAGAAGGTTGTCAATGAATTAACTGGGAAGTCAAATCATGATGATTTTGAATCAATTATCCGTAATTTTGGGAATGCTCAAGCTTTCATCTCTTCACTTCATGGGGAATTTTACAACAACTACAATACGGATATTTCTCAGAACAGATTTGATGTAATTGATGACAATAAATGGCGGCCCGAATTTTTCGTTCAAGATGTTCTCTGTCAATTATTCAAGATAAAATGTGGTGAATCTACAGGTGGAGATGGCAATCCTAACTTTTTTGCTGAAAATCGGTGCTGAATTGATTTGTTATCCGTTACATAATATTTTCTGTTCCTCCATCATAACAAGGACTTTTCCGAAACGATGGAAGCTTGCAGATGTGGGTGGCCCCTATTCCGAAAGAAAGGAATCCCTCATTCAGAGATTCTCGTCCCACCTCTATTTTACCATTACTCGCAAAAATTCTGAACGTTTTGTCTTACAATCTGTTCAATCGCAACTTATTTCTTCATTTTGACCGAATCAGCACGCCTACCGAACTAATGGCTCTACCGACACTGCCTTGGTATCCATACATGATTCAATTATATCTTATCTTGAGACTTCTGACGTTAAAGCAGTTCGTATGACCTGCCTAAATCTGTCTATGGCATTCGAAAAAGTGCATCATGGAGTTCTCATTGATCTTCTGACTTCAAGGAACATTGAGGTTTTAGTATGTAGCTGAAGAACTACCTGTCTTTCAGATCACAAAGAGTGAAAGTCTGAAATTCGCGTGGCTCTGCTTCTCAAGTACCTTCAGGGGTACCTCAAGGGTCAATTTTAGGGCCATATGTTTTTGCAAGTTACATGGGTTCCCTGAATGTACCGCCTCCAGGTAAAATTGTAATGTATGCCGCCGATATAACATTGCTTGAACCTTTGCCTGCTTCTCTCAACATTGACAATGTGTCAGCTGTCTTAAATTGGATACGATCAAACAAATTAACTTTGAATGTTTCTAAGTCCAGGCAAATGATGATTCCTCGTGCAGTATCCCTGTAATTTGACCCATCATATCCAAACATACAGACTGTTTCTCACTTGAAGATACTTGGTGTTTATTGGTCCGAGAATTTGAAGTGGGCTATCATTTTGATAACACACTCCAATGTGCATCTAGACGGTTTTACGTAATTCGAATTTTGAAGTCTGTCTTCCACGTACTGAACTCATAAATGTTTACTTCATATTAACAGCACCTTTGATTTTGTATGTATCACCTTTACTGTGTCACTTGCCTTTGAAAACAAGAACACGGATCGATTCTTTTCAAAATCGTGCACACAGGATTATTTGTGGTCGAGAATGTTATTGCTCTCTTTTACCTGACTTGCCTTCTTTGCGTAAATGTCGGGTCCTAAATCTTTTATACAAATGTGAGACAATTGTGAACCATGTTCTACACGATTTGATTCATGAGCGCTTGCCAGGAAACAAAATATTTTGTCTTCCGTATTTTACGACATCCAGACGCATGCATTCCTTCGTTCCTTATTCTTGTTTGATTGCTTAAGACTTTGATAACTTTATTTCTTAGTGTATGAACGTGATACTTTGTGTTCGTTTTTAACGTTATTCTTGTACGTTATATGCATTCATGATTCTCAATTATTCTGAATGAACACTTCACCACCACCACCATTGCCGTCCGCTTTGTAAAACATGCGTCGAATTAAGCAAAGTGCCGAATTATCATCCTACAATGGCAATTTAGGCGGAATTTTCAAACTCGTCAAATGGGAGACTTGTGCAAGCTTGAATGAAGTCGAAAAAAATAAGTGAATTCCCATTTAGGCGTAGCTGAATTGAGCAGATAATTCTGTTGTATTTTCAATCAAGGAATATGGACCCAAATAGTTGATATCTTGACATATTTTTCGTAACATCACTTCGTACATGTTATTGAAGGGCCTCTAGAGAAAATATAGTTATCGGTTTGCCAGTTTTAACTTCTATGTAGTCCATTCATACGCAGGCCTATTAGAATGGTTCGATCGTTCTTAATTGTTCACGTGCGTCGTAATAAAAGAACTGGAATAAATAACAAGTTGCATATTCTACGGGAAGCCCTGTAAAAATCAGCATTTCTATTGCACAGCATCCGTCTTCACGATTGGATGATGATGACAAGACTTATGTCAATGATGAGGGTTCAATGTCAGAATATGGCAGAGTATGAGGGTTTCATCAACAAGAATACAGGGAAAAGTAGGCCTACATATTCCTTGATCGGCATCACCGGTACTGGGCTGGTACATAACAAGCGTAGAGATATTCTCATCTGTCAGCTTAAAATTGATTCAGAATTTTGAACATTTCTGCAGTTCAAGTTTTCTTGCTTGTCGAATTTTAATATGAAACCAATGTCACAATATTAAAAGTGGACATGATAGAATTTCTTACATTCGCTACCTTAAAAACGTATTTGACTAAAAGAAGAAGTGAAAAAGCGAGGAAATAGCATCAAAATCAAAGAAGTTTCTCTTAATCAATGTGCAGATTTATGATATCTCAAATCAGTAATTCGAACATAGAGGAATGAAAGCTGTATGAACGCAGAGTTTGAAAAGAAATGAAATTCAAACTAAAAGATTTATTACCTCATCAAAGCCTACAATGTTCAGATGTTACTGCCACTTCATCAGTAACATGATTGTAATTTCCTACATCATTTCGTGTGGAATTCTTTGATTTACTGCGTCCTATTTTATTTGCTTTTTATCGTATACTTGTCTATATAGATTTGCTATTGCCGAAGTTTTTGCTCAAAGAAATTATTAAATTTAATGACATTATGAGATAGCGCGATCAAAGAAATTTTCAGGCTATTGTGATAGAGAATGTCGGAAAGATGACGCTGTAGAAGAACAATGTTTCGCATGTGTAAAACCTACCGTCAGTAATTTCCTTTATTCAACTGAATTATGCATTATCAAGTCCGTTTATCTGACAATCAAAATAACCGTGAGAATTATGAATAAATGACTTAAAATATAATGTCTGTTTCGGAGCAATAATTATCAATATCAAAAACCTGAAACCATAAGTTGTTGTACATTAACGACTACATTCTAACTTTCCTGCAATGGAATCAAAACCAAACTGTGTAATGTGAGTGATTCCACTCTCCTACTTCATAAAACTGTCATCAAACCTTCATCAAGATATCCAAAAGATTTAAAACTTACGTCTTTCATTTCTGCATATTCATTCCCATCTTCCACTTTTCCCTGGAAAAGAGACTTTAATTGAGTTGATTTATCCCGCATGATTTTTTATCATTCCTATTTATCATCACACAACGAGCCATTCGAGCTGCGTCATAGGCTTCAACCGCTGCTCATGCAACAGAAGAAATGGTTCTTTCCTGTGAAATTGCGCATCGTTCACTCGTGAAATCGTCTGATAGAATTCAATTCCTGTCTGCTACATAGAATTGAGTGAGAAAGTATTGTTTTTTATGAAGACCATTTATAAGCAGGCAAGCACATGCATGTATCAATATGTCTGCATTTCCGCATGTATGAGATTCTGTTCGCCTTCATTTATAGCATTTTTCTGTAAAAATGTATTGACGAAGATTCTCTGCGCATTGCACATATTATCAATTATGATTGACAAGGTCCTGCAGGGCGAATTTTCGACATTCAATTTTATCATGTTGTAGTTTGCTCCACCTGATAGGTTGTTCTAATGTATTTGAATCTTAATTCCTAATTTTTTAAAGAAGATCGCAAAGTATGTTACCAAATGCCAAAAACGCGCATTTCTGCAGATTCTGCGGAGAATTGGGACTGTCTGAAGGATGGCACAAGCTGGCACACTTCTAGCAATTGCATTTGGTTGGCTGATGTGAGTGGTATAGATCAATTTTCAACCGGATTGATGAATATTTTTAACTTTTGCGTTATTTGTCCAGCCAGCTTTATATCCGTGCCACTTTAAACTTATTTGATCGAATTTCTCAACTGATATAGTGAAATATTGAGTGTCACATACTTATGACGTGTCATTTTATTGTTGACACTTCATTAATATGCAATGCAAGATATTTTTGGTAATTCAGGACGGTTAAGTTAATACCCGTATCACCTCCAAATTTTGTACGACGACATCTCGCAAACTTCTTCATTTTCTGGAAAATTAGTGGTGGCACACTCTCAAATTACGTTTACATAATGTTTTCGAGAGTGACACACTCGATCTTCAATGTGGTGCGGATATTGAGACGGCTAACTTCACACACGTTTATTGCAAGAAAGCTTTGTATTTGAGACCGAATTCAGTCAAGAACAAATCTAGACCCTACCTCAATGAATTTTGATTTTTCTGTCTTGCCCTATTGACTTTCCTACCGCTGTAATGAAAACCAAATTGTGTACTCTGTGAATGATTCCATTTTCCTGATTTATAAAATCGACAGCAAAACTTCATCAAGACATCCAAAAAGACTTCAAACTTACGTCTTCCATTTCTGCATATTCACTCCCATCTTCCACTTTTCCCTGGAAAAGAGATTCAAATTTCGTTGATTCATCTCGCATGGAAAGTCACGTCAGAAGTATTTCCGATTATTAGCATGCTTCATTGGTATATCTTGAATGTCGAACAAAAACACAACACATTTACGGACTATAATGTTCGGACGCGTTCGATACAGTGAATCGTTCGAACTGTTCCTTTGTTCCCACAGCCTTTGAATCAGCTGCACGATTCCTCCTTCCCTGACCAAGCGCGATCTTGACACATTCAAGAGTAGGCTTGCTCATTGTGATTTATTGTCATTTATATTCATAAAATGAATCCTATTACTGATTGTTCTTCAACATTTGTTGCACCCACAGAATTAAATTGTCTAACTTTACTAGAAGTGAAGACTAATTCAAAACGATGGCACATGCTGGAACTTAGTAATTGGGCAGAAAGGAATTCTCAATACCTTACAGAGATAGAAAAAACAGTCGTGCGTCGCTTGCGGATTGCTGTGAATTCCTCCAAAATGCTTCGATTGCCATGATTACTTCAGATCAGAAGAATTCAGATCATTGCGCACAAGTTTCCTCGTTAATGTTGGTCCGTCAGACTCTTTGTTTAGAAGTTGGCAGGCGTGAGGAAGTTCACTCCATCTCTTCGTAGGATTTATCATTGAATGGCACTGTGACAGCGAAGTGTGACCGAACGAAGAACTCGATATGTATGACACGCACGCCAATGGCTGCTGTCTGAGGCTCACTGCTTATACAGTGACGACTTATTGTTTGACTAGATCGTGTGTGGTGTGTGCCATATCATTATCGAATACGAGATATGACTCTGCCCTTCTAGGAAACAACGACTAGGGAACGAGCAGGCTAATTCTGTGGCTGCACCACAAATGCGGAGGTATTCCCTTGAGAAACTCACTGGAAGTAGTCAATGCGATTTTATATTGATAAATTGAAATGGTCACAACTTCCGCTTGTCAAAGTTCAATCACATGAGCCTTTGACTGAGTAGAGCAGCAAGTCCGAGGAGCACTATTCTACACACAGATGACTCCGGCGATGTCAGATTTCTCAAGTTTACTTAACATCATCCTGATATGGGCCACGTCTGTAATGTACGCTTTGCCTTCAACAGCAAATGACAAATTATTCAATTTAAGGGGAGAATTGCTCCCAAGTCGGCACTGACAGGTCGTGGAGTATGAGAAAGGCCTGATTATAAATAAGTTTGTTATTGTGCACAACCAAAGATTTTCGATGCAGGACAGCCCTGAGTACAGATCAGGCGTTACAATTCTATTTTCGACTTGTCTTTCTGAAATGGTTTCAGGTCCGTGGTTCTTGGAACTTTATAATCTTCTGTTAGTATTCGTGTCTTTTGACGATTTCTTGTACTTACCGTTTGTGATGGAGAGATGTTCATTTCGACGTAATCATTGGAATTATCCCTAGAAAAGAAAACAAAGACAATATTTGAATGTGGATCTAGCGGAAACTTTCCGACAGAAACAGAAGTTATTTGTCAATATTTTAATTGATTTTAATTCAGGTCAGAACATGGAAAGGACTCTATTTTCAGGTTATTAACTGATTTTAGAAATGACATCATCAGATTTTCGCCTGAACGGACATTTTCTCACAAGATGAAACTTGAAATAAGATTCGTTCCAGATTCAGCGACAATTTCTGTTGATGCGTTAATTCAAGTTTAACTTATCTGAACACGATGTTCAGCAAAAGTTTCCACGGAAATTCGAACACCTTGCTTTCCCGCTTTCATAAGTTTACCTTCATTTTCGGTCATGATTTAGAATCATTATAGATCATACTCATCATGCGAAACAAACCGGTATTATACGTTCCGATGACAACGTAAAAGCGTCAAAATGTAAAGCGTACGAAATCCGTTCCCTAAATGATTAGATTCACAAATTAAAAATCAATAAAAAGCTCTAGTTAATTGTACGAAATTTCTGCTAAGTTGCTACGAAGTGCTGGTTCGTCTGTGCAGATGAGAAAATGTTCACAAACCTCAAAATATTTAGTAACACTTTCTTTATTAATGATAAACAGCGCAGCTAAGTCAGGTGTAAACGCAGTGCAGTCATTGCAGAAAGTATATGCTGGTTGGTTGTTGTTAGCCGATAAACTTCAAAAATCTAAAGACCGCTAACTAACTATCTTACATTCTATCATTTCTATCATGCGGCATTTTGAAGGACATTTTCATAAATGAAAATATTCATCTTCCTAAATCCTTGTTTTCTCTGTCAGTTTGTAGAGAAGAAAAGTCGATAAGGAAAGGAAAGTCGATTCTCAAATTCCGAAAATTCCGCCACCACCTCAAGATTTCCGCCGATTCCGCCAATTTCGCCGCTGTGGCAACACTGCATGGCATGCATCAATTTGCTTGTGAGAGGCCATGTCTCCGAACCGTATATCAGGACAGATCTCAAGCAAGATTGATAAATCTGCCCTCTGCAGTGCAACGGTATTGATACAGAGGCTGTATATTGATGTATTCAAATAACAAAAATAATTGAAATCAATGAGAAGATGAAAACAAACAAAAATAATTCAAAAATAACTTTGAGGAGGATTCAATTACATGTTTTTACATGTACTTATGCATATTGTCATTAGAATGAAAGAGATGATGACATTAAGAATTATAGTGGATGATGGACCTTAATTGCACAATGAGTTTGATATAACATTAGCTGCAATCTTCAGCCGACAGGGTCGAGAATATTCGCGGCAAATTGGACTGTAGATAGCAGGGATGCGGAGTCCTATCATTTTGATGGGATTCCGACTCCGACTCCGGGAGTTGATAGAACTCCGGCTTTTGATAGGACTCCGACTCCGGGTGGAAAGATATAAGCCTATTTTTTTAAAAAAAACTGGTAACCTACATCATAGATCATTAGGGGCTTACCTGAACCTATCTTTGGTGATCATTGCTGTATCAATTATCAATCATTTTCGATGAAAGTTTATCAAATGTCGCTTTAAGTTGAATGCATGCGACTCAGCTCCTCCCATCTTGTTGATGTGTGCTTCACACGTTTTTCTCCCGTCTCTACCAGGCAGGAAAGTCCTCCATCCTTCTTCAAAAATATGAGTACACTTTCGATTTCAATATGCGCTCTAGAGGAGCCATCACACACGATTAACGTGAGGGTAAGAGGTAATTTTCTGAAACAAGCTAGTATTTCATTTTTGTCTCTGATGTGACCTCCGGTGCGTAGGTGTGATCGAGGCTAGGAAGGCTTGTCTTCTCTACTAAATCACTAAGTGAAAAGACAACCCTTTTTTCACTATCACGGTTCATTCCCTCCTCAACTATTACAAGCTCTCATGCATTCAGAAGTATCTCTGTACTTTTGTTTGACGGAGAAAGTTGACATCAAGACAATGACAGCTATGCACGAGGATAAAAAAGATTTGTTTGCATTATGTTTCGGATCTAGTTATAGGCCGGAGTCCTCCGCCTCCGACTCCAGCAAAAATGATAGGACTCCGGGACTCCGACTCCGCATCCCTGGTAGATAGTCCCAAAAATCAAATTCTTTAGGGCGGAATTTTTCCTTGTCAGTGGTAGAAAATACAAAAGCTTGAGGTTTCAGCTCACAACCTGTCCAAATCTGAGGAAATAAGAAAATCAAATTTGGAAAGTATATTTTTTCAAATTTATTTAGATATGTATTTTACCTTTTTCAAGCTAACATGATTTGACCGACATAATTGAAGATGAATTAACAATTTTGTTTAACGCAAAGAGTTGATCTGATTTAACTACTAACTTAGCCGGAGCACTGTCAAGCCCTGGAGCCTCAGTCTTATGCACATTTAAGACATTAAAAATATTGGCATCTATTCACGTCTCCTCCAATTTTCAAGAAAGGATGCAGCTCAATGTTTCTATGGAATGTTATTATAAGTTTTACAGTTCATTTAATTGGATTTTCTTTCACATGCACCATAATCATGCGAATGTTGATTTACATAAATACTTTTGACTCACTGAGCCTTGAGTGACCGCTCACCACCTGCTGAAGATTTCTGTACATTTCGTCTCTTGAAAATAGCGACTGAAGTAACGACTGCACAAACGAATGCTATTCCAAGGAGGACGCATCCTATGATTGTCCAGGGAAGTTCTGGGGAAAGCAAAAATACGATGAAAGGTGTCGGAGGTTGTTGAAAAGCTGTTGCAATAAGAAAGGAATTTATCTTATGCTTCCTGAAAGTTAGTTATAATCAGCAATTGATTAGTGATAATTAAATTTTCAAATGATGTGATTTTGTATTTGGTAGTTTTAAGTAGCTCACCTCCCACAGGTATTCAAATGAGTCTAGAATTGGATTAATTCAAGCAACTGCCACAAATGCTAAGTACTCGTACAAAATGATACTTTTTGAAAGTATTAGTGTTAATTGGATGAAATCGTCAAGAGTTTGGGGCGATGTGTAAGGATTATGCCATTTGTCACGACTTTCGAGCAAAATCTCAGCAAGAAGCTGGTGGACTAGGTGCTGACTGATGAGGAACTTTTAATTATACAAGAGATCGGTTCGTCGCTTTCTTTGTTTCATCCTGAGAACGCAGCAAAAAGGTAGATATTGATCATCCAACTGTTTTCTACTGACTGAACTGGGTCGATGAACTGCTATAATGCGTAAAAACTTCACAGCAAATGCTGAACTTCTGTAAATACAGTACTATAACGTACAATGGAATGGTAGTGTGTTTTAGGAAAATTATGTCTCAATTGTTGTGTGCATGTAACCCAGGGATGCGAAGTCAGAATGCGGGAATCCTAATATTTTGAAAACGATATGACACCAGACACCGACTGAGATCATTTCGATAAACTCATCAACCATTTTGATTTAAAATGGCAAACAGCGCTTCTCATTCTGTGCTAAATTGATATTTTATTTTGTTGCGCTAACGATTGCATAAATTGATTGTGACTTCTTGAACTAATAGATGCTGTTATTATCTCATGAAAACGATGAGCATGCATTTTCTCATCACATAACACTCACATGTACTGCGGCCTTTCTGCGTTAATTTCTAGTAAAATTCAATGAGCCATTTACCACAGCACTGAGAGTTGTCAAGCTTACAGAAAGCTTGAGAACTGCAGTCCCTACAAGACTGTCTGATTCAGAAAGCATTGAAAGAGATTTCCAATAGTGCAACGGAGGTTGACTTTTGGTTTAGAAACAATTTCCCAAAACCTGATTTTTTTCGCATTTATTTAAAATATTTTGAAAAGGCCAAGCTCATACTAATGACGCTATAGCTACGTTGTCGAGGTTGGTCCCCCTGAAACTATATCTCGATAATGGACGTACCTGCAGTATACTTGTGCAAGGACATGAAGTCACACCTCCGTGAATACAAAGGGCTTACTATGTGGGAACATTCTACCTTACACAACTCAATGCTGCTGTGATCGTTCATTACAATTTTCATCGAAGGTATGTCTATTGAACTGTATGTTTGTGATCTCAAAGCAATGAGAAATATATTTTTCTTTATGTGATGATCTTCTACGTTATGTCTAATGTTTGATTTGGTTATACACTAAAGTTGTTGAAGACACTAGTCACTTACACTTAACCATTGATAGTCCTGTGTTTTGAACGACATGCCTCATGCATTGTACTGCAATCATACTGCTTATCTTGCAAAGTTGTTAGGTGACAGTAGTGTAAATTATATATAAAGTTGCATTTCGATTGTCAAAGCAACCTGATCAGTGTTTCTAAATCAATGGTAGCTATTGCCCTCATGTAAAAGCATCAGTCATGAAGTAGATTCATTAAAGATACTTAACAAAGGTGTACACGAATTCATGCAATCATCCCAGATGGACAAGTTGAACTTACCAGCAGTTGAAAAACATAGGTGTTACGATGAATTTAAGCATAGTTGAAAATATGACTGAGTGTAAACATGTCTCATGCGGTTGAATTTGACAGTCAATTTTGCTCCTTGCGACTTCATCAGCAAAGCCTCAGAGGTAAAGTCCGTGACTACATAATTTCTTTTCACAATGAATGTGCAGACCTTGGATTTGCTATTGGAAAAGGATGCCTAGTTTTCAACAACTAATGGAAATATGAAAGGTTAGGACATGAAGGGACGTTTAGTGGCAGAAATAGAATTTGAAAAAACGAAGGGTGATGATGTTGGTGAACGTCCATGTTTTTCACTTCTCATCACAATCTGCAGAGAGCATATATCATGGTCATGATTTGTATCAACGACATATGATAAAAGTGGCTTCACGGTTAGATACCTTTCATGAACATGGAGCAAACTTATTACTGTGTCGTATCAAGCATATTCATATTCAATTGATTGTGTTTGACTGAATCTCCCATCTGCATGTATCCTCCCTCATCCTGTGACAATGTCATGGAATTAACAGTGCTCAATCATATGTTTCTTAAATGAATGTATTAAAATCATCACTTTAAACATTGCTTGCCACAGCTTCGTATCGCTGAAATATCTGATTATGATATTGCTTTATTTTCAAATTGACATCTTGTCATACTAGGCACATTGCATTGATGTTGAAAATATGTTACGCAGTTGTACTGTGTGCAACATTTCAATATTGAAATTATACCATGAATGAATTTATAATGATGATCATGAATTTATACCATGAATTATATGGTATAATGAATTTATACCATTCGTGTTATTTTGAAGTCTAATGCTTATCCTGAGCACTTCATCGATCAATATAAAGTCACTGAGATCAATAATGTTTCTGTTGCCACCGCTGAAAGAAAGGCTGTTTATGTCAACTTGCCTTTCTATGGTGACAAATCTAGTCTTTTCATTCGCAAATCGATCGATGAACTGCTGGCCAAGTTTGCTCCTGCCGCAAAACCCATAATTATTTTTAAGACCAACTGTATTCCTGTTGCTTCTCCTAAAGATCGTCTGCCAGTGGCCGCCACGTCTTCTGTTATTTATTCTTTTCGTTGTGGTTGTGGATCAACCTATATTGGACGGACGTCACGACCCCTGACAGTTCGAGCGCGGGAGCACATACCCAGGTGGTTCTTAAATGGTCATTTAGGAATTTCTCGCTCTGCAATTACTGAACATGTGCTCAGTTGCTGTAGTGTTCCGAATGACCCTATCAGCAAGTTTGAGATTGTATGCCACGCTTACAATGACCGCATTTTACGTATCCTCGAGGCATTGTTTATTAGACGTGATAATCCCAACCTGTGCAAGCAAAAGGACCATGTGATTAATCTTCGCTTGCCATGGTAATCGGGTGACTCACAGTCTGCCGCTGCTATCGCGTGTTGACCTGTATCTCAACTTTCTCCTTCTTAAAAAATGTCTATCTTTCAATGTAATTTCACATGCTGGGTTACCTTTGACAAGACCAGTCGAAACATGTCAGGTTTACATTTTTCTTCCTAATTTCAATAAACTTTATTATGACTTCGAAAGCATTCTGTGCGCTTTTTATTTATAAAATATTGAAATTCATTTCTTAATTGCACTGTGGTTCACGGATGAAGAAACTCTGTAATCGTGAATGCTCACATCATGTCTGAACGATGTTAAATATAATTTTAATTGGAAATGTTCGTTTTCCTGTCGTCGTTTTTTCCATGGAGACTTATTGGCAATCGTGTACAGAGGCATGAATGATTCATATAGTGCTAAAACTTGTTAACAAAAGTTTTGGTGAAAAATCGTAAATTAAGTGCCAACGGATGTCTGTTTACGTTGAACAAGGTTTCCTATTTTGCAAGATTGGAAACTTATACTTAGTCAGGTCGTCTATGATATGGGGAAGGTATTTATTGTCAATGATTACCGAGGATCATGAAGCAACAAGATATGTATATTGATGTATAAAGTCACCTGAACGTGTTCGATTGCCGTATGGTTCGTATATTCATATACTGTGGAGTAAATGAATGAACCCAGAGAATGAACTAAAATTAGACTGATCATTTTTATATTTTTACAACCTTATCCAAAAATGCCATCACTTATATTTTCTACTTAAAGTATCTACCAAACTTATGAAATCACATCAACGTTGAAAGAAGAACACATATTTGCACACATGCGTATATCATTGAATCACAATCGCAATATGAATGTACAAGTTATCAAAGAATGTAAACATGGACGTGAAATAAAGTCATGAAGTGAAAGGAAGGACAGCGATGATTGTCACTATACAAGTTTTTGATGTGTTTCATGTACACAGAAAGTCATAGACACATCATAGTCTGGGTAATCACAGGAGGATATAGATGCAGCAGGAAAGCAATGTCACCGAAGTGTGGGGATGCACATCATATGATAATATAGACAGTAAACCAAAAGGACAAGTGCTTAGGAATCGGAGAAGTGTGATGTACTGATGAAAAGCGTGTCATACGATTCACAACTTAAAAGCAACATAAGAACTCCGTCTTGTGAATTTAGGGAGAAAAACATCGCCGCTAAATCTTTAGGATGTGGAAGATTTGTGCCTGAGTGACCGTGGGAGTGAATGATTTGGACTCAGCCAGCAGCGTTTATTCTCCCACGCACTAAGAGCTCGCTTTCTAAATGTACACGTTTGAATTTGATGGCTAGTTGATTTTATTGTCATATTGACGTAACTATCAATTTTATCTTGGTATGCTGCTGTGTAATTTTCATAATTGAAATTTTTCACATTGGAACGGGAAATTCCTGTAGCACGTTTGATGGAGTCGGAGCTATCCCTATATTTCATTGAATACATTTTAAGTCTTAACAGTATCATTCCATAGTGAGCTACCAGCGCATTCATCCGTGAAGCAGCCAAGTTTAGCCTTGTCATTTTTTGAATTAAGTGGATGTGATGATGGATAATTAGAACTATCAAATGTGTGTTCAAAATGTTTAGGGATGTCAGTTTCAGGTAAATGTCATTTACTGTGATGGCCAAAAAAAGCTATCAGTATCCCCACCCACTAAATCCACAAAATTAAAAAGTGGACATAGTTTTAGTGTTTCATAAAATATTTTGCATATTTTATGCATTTTGCTGCAGCTTCCCATACAGTCAAGTCGGAAAGCAGCTCAAGATGCCTTCAAGCGAATGAGAGAGCCTGCTTTACTCACTAGCTACCGTTTCAATGTTAATGTCAATGAACCACCATCAACATCAAGCGTTCAAACGGATGAAAGTACATGTCCTCAATGTCTGATCTCATGCTACAATGATGCAAGCGAAGATGACTGGCTCCAGTGCATGGAGTGTCAGAGGTGGGAGCATGCAAAATGCGGTGGAAAAAGTACTATCGGAACATTTTTTTGGAAGGCATGTGTCAGAAACGTTATTGACTTCCTGACGAAATAGCTTGACTGAATTTCATTGACAGAGTTTGACTAGTCCTATGCTACACGTACATCAATATAATTAATACGAAGTTGGATAACCTTTTTTACTTTCTCAATTCATAATTTCAGATGGTGATCGTGACTTTTTTGGACTTAACTTTCGTGTTTTGCTGCTTGATAAGCAACAAAATAAGTGTCCATATTTAGGCAAGTAGTGTCCATAATTAGGAAAGTGGAGTGTTCAAATTAGGCAAGTGGGATCTTATCTTGAGCGCTTTCGACGACTCTAATCAGAATGTGAGGTCATTTTCCAAAGAATTCTAAATAATCTTGCACTGCGAGTTATAATTACTTCATATAACTAATTATCACCACAATTTACTTATTCTCCTTTCATAGCTATGAAAATGTGTCTATAACCTTCAATGCAGCATTATCTGGAATCCTTCGGATAAAAACACTATTTTATTATTAGAGGCGAAGGCGTTCAAGATAGTGCATGTGATCAAATTACTTTTATTTTACTTACTTCACCTGTCATTATTTTCAATCATTAATGTGCCTTTATACGACCATCATTCCATCGTCCCTCGTAAATACCCAATCAACTCCATTATCAACATCTAATTTATGTCAAATTTCCATAAATGCGAAGTACTAAGAAAAACAACTGTGTTGATATAAAATGTTCTGTTTATCAAAATCAAATTTGAAAAATTGAAGGTTAAAAATACAAAGGCTATGAAATCACCATGAAGAAATCACAGATTGCGCAGACATGACTGAATATAAGTCAAAGCGAGCTATAAAAGCGATTTGGAATATAAAATGAATGATAAAAAGTATTTTGAGAAGACGATTCTCGTGGAAGTTTTCTTGATCAGTTCAGATCTCATTTCAGTCTGAAGCCTGCATTGTTATCAACATTATCATTCATCTGAAGACACAATTCTCCTGAAAAGAAGACGATAAACAACGGTAAACTTGATTATTGGTTCATTCAGACGTCTCATGTGTGTGATTTCAATGACAAGTCAATGATTTTCAAATATTCTATAGGAAACGATATTTTGTTATATTTTAGCTAGAGATTACCTGATTTTCCGTTTGTGTTGATCTCAGAGAGACTGTGAAGATTCTTTCAATGTAGTTTTCATGTCCTGTCAAAGTGCCTGCCGTCAAATCAACTTCATCGATAATTGAAAATCAAAAGACGAAACATGATACGACCAATGATTCCTGAGTGGTTGGATGTGAGGATTTAATAATGCAGTTCAGGAATTGTTTAAAATTAATCAAAATCTTATTTCCTGGTAATTCAATATTCGTTTCTGCTTTCCGTCATCATATTTTCAGTGAAAGTGGATGATAATCAAATTACAGAGTTAACCATGTGACATTGATTGGTGGACTAGTTTTCGCGAGTTATCTCAGTTTTATTGTTTATTTGTTAGTCATGATAACCACATTTCTGAGCTTTCCACATTCACAGGTTATTAAAGGTGTGATAGGCTTTACAACATCAATTCGTCAAGTAAGAATGAAGACATCGGCTTCACTCTTGCGAATTATGGAACTTTCCACAGAGAAATGTTCACATCTAAAACAGTGAGCATTTTCAGGTTCAGGATTTCTCAGACTAATTAACTTTAGTGATCAGGGTTGAGCTGTAGATTCCGATTGTGCTTCAGCTTGGCGACCTTCTTGTCTAGTTTCACCGAAGGATGAAAATCTAAAACTAAAAGTAATTCTTTCAGATGACATTTTGTTGTCATCCTCCATGAAGACAATTGCTTTTAGAAGTGATTAATTCTGCAAGCACTGCTCGCTAAATCAATGTTGTTGCACACTGCGTCTGTATTTCAAAACTGTTGATAGAACAATGTCCAGATGATGTGATATATTTGAATGTGAATAGAAATCTGACTCTGTGGGCAGTCACAAACTCTATGCGCACGTGTAAATTACGGAGGAACTTACTTCTTATCATCATCTCTAAGAAAAAAGCTCACAGGCATCCAAATCTTCGTACACATTTTCCTGAAAAGTCAAGAACACACGGAGAAGTCAAACTTGTCATTATAGCAACCACAGCGACAGAAAAGACATTGAAATGTTGTACAAAAAATCATGCATCAAAGCTCGTCACGAATTCTACATCAAATCATGCCCATAATCAAATCCAATTTCAGCGACTTCAACGGAAATGTCTACTGTTCTGAGCATCTAGTGACTGCCGCAGAAACCTTTCTTTCTTTCCTTCTTCTTCATACAAATGTTTGGAAGAAATCGAATTCCTCCAAGAATGAAAGGATTGGAGTTAAAGGGTAGATTAATTATAGAAAAAGTTATAAGTAGATATAATTTCATAAAAGTAGTATTATGATGATAAAACAATGGTCATGGTAATAAATGTTATCAGCATCATTTTTGACTTTTAATGTCTCGAAGCATGTTGTGCAAAAGAAATGCGGAAACCGTTATCTCAAAGCAGTAAATTCTGCAAATATTTAGTATTTTTATTACATTTCATTACTCCGTGTATAATGACTAATTCATTGCCGTCAAATATATTAGCAAAACTGATGGGAAATTCTGAACATCGCAAATAACCTTCTCCCTATCAAAATATAGAAGACTTTGCGAGCAGTTTTCATAATGTGACTACCTTAGCAATTGTTGCATTATTGAAATGTTACTGCCAATTTATAAGTAACTTGATTTAAATTTCCTTTGGATTTTCGTATAGGAATTCTCTGACTTATTGCGTCCGGCTTTATTTGCGATCTCCAAACCCAAACATTATTGATGGGTATTTTTATCTCTCTTGTTCATTTACCGATATTCATTACATCTATGTGTTAACATGCTTTGTATTTCTCTCTCTAGCATAATGAAGAAAGTTGATTTTCTGTCGATTTCACCACACTTTTCCATTTGTCTTCGATATTAATTCATCATGTTGATGAATTTGCAGAAAGCCCTCACTTCCGAGACAAGCACTCCATTCAAAGACAAGCATTCTCTGTTAATGATTCCGTTCTCTTTCTTGATTGCATTTTCATCAAAACATCATCAAAACATCCAAAAGGTTTAGAACTTACTTTTTCCATTTCTGCATTAGATCTTCCATCGTCACATTTTCCCTGAAAATTTCAATAGATATTGATCTACATTGCTCGGAAAGACACATCTGATGTGAAACTCTATGATGATGAGCAGCCGAAATGACTATCGTCGCTTAATGTTTCATTCCTACATGCACATTAGACGTTTTTCACATAACTTGTAGCAGATAATAAACAAATGGCAGACGAATATCATCCTATCGACTATTCCTGTCGAATTGAAGCGTCAATACAAAATACATGTACATGTTGACTGAACTGCTATATACCTACAAGTAGGCCTGCAATCATCCTACTTCTTATACTTCATGAAAAGATGAGGTCCAAATTATGACTTCTTGTAAATGCGAAATCGTGAATCATTGGTTGAACTAAGCTGAATCATAAGAGTGCTCCATCTGAGGCAAACTCATGTGAAGCTATTTTATTCTATACCTGACGAATTTACGCTACTTCTATTTGTATGGTCAAATTATGGGACTTTCGGAAATCAAATGCTGACAATTTTCTAGTTGCCTTATCAGCTCAGAATTTCTAGAAAAAAAGCTTATAATTCTAAAAAGAGAAGTGAAAAAGCGAGGAAATAGCATCAAAATCAAATGAAGTTTCTCTTAGTCAATGTGCAGATTTATGATATCTCAAATCAGTAATTCGAACATAGAGGAATGAAAGCTGTATGAACGCAGAGAACTTGAAAAGATATGAAATTCAAACTAAAAGATTTATTACCTCATCAAAGGCTACATTGATTTTTTGCATAAAGAAATTCATTAAATTTAATGACATTATGGGATAAGATTAATGACATCATCTTGAAGGAGAATGTCGCAAGGATGACGCTGTAGAAGAACAGTCGTTCGCTGGTAGAAACCTACCGTCAGCACTTTCCTTTATTCAACTGAATTATGCATTATCAAGTCCGTTTATCTGACAATCAAAATAACCATGTGAATCATGAATAAATGACTTAAAATATAATGTCTGTTTCGTAGCAATTATTGTCAATATCAAAAACCTGAAACCATAAGATCAAGTTGTTGTACATTAACGGCTACATTTTGACTTTCCTGCAATGGAATCAAAACCAAACTGTGTACTCTGTGAGTGATTCCACTCTCCTACTTCATAAAACTGTCATCAAGATATTCAAAAGATTTAAAAGTTACGTCTTTCATTTCTGCATATTCATTCCCATCTTCCACTTTTCCCTGGAAAGGAGACTTTAATCTAGTTGGCTTATCTCGCATGATTTTTTATCATTCCGATTTATCATCACACAACGAGCCATTCAAGCTGCGTCATAGGCTTCAACCGCTGGTCATACAACAAAAGAAATTGTTTATTTGTGCTTGATTGCGCATGGTTCACTCGTGAAATCGTCTGATAGAATTAAATTCCTGTCTGTTACATAGAATTGAGTGAGAAAGTATTGTTTTTTATGAAGACCATTTATAAGCAGGCAAGCACATGCATGTATCGATATCTCTGCATTTCCGCATGTATGAGATTCTATTTGCTCTCATTTATAGTATTTTTCTGTGAAAATGTATTGACGAAGATTCTCTGCACATTGCACATTACATATATCATTCATTATGATTGACAAGGTCCTGCAGAAACGAATTTTCGACATTCAATTTTTTCATGTTCATAATTTTTAAGGATGATCGAAAACCAAATGCCAAAACCCCGCATTTCTGCAGATTTTGCGAAGAGTTGTGACTGTCCAAGGGGTGGCACAAGCTGGAACCAGGGATGCCGGCACGACTTTAGGGCAGGTATTGCGTCGATCTAAAGGAGGTCACTTTTTGGGTATTATATTCCATCCCTTCACCCCGATGCCCAATGCTTCACGTCATACTTACTCTATACTTCACGTTTTAATAATAATAGATTAGGCTTTGCATAGGCCCATTCAAAGACCAGTAACTTTCGATTGTAAGTATTCCATGCTGATCGGACAACAGCTATTACCGTCATGCATGAGCACAGTAGAAATCACTTTGTTGTCAATTCTAGCGTAAGCATAGCCTATTAATAACAAGCTAAATTCTGTAAATCTGCTGTACCACAAATTAATGCATGCGACAACCTTTTACTGCAATACAAATAAAAAGTCCGATTCTATTCCAATAGATCTTACGTTTAGCGACACCTTTTCCTTTTCCTTGAAAATGGCATGCAATTATCCAGTGGACAATACAAGGGACCTACTGCATTGCCTTTCCAGTATCAAGCGTCTTTACAATTTCAACTATTGAACTTGTTGCAAAACAATTCCAGCTCTTAAAAATTACAGAGGTATTGAATGAATTGTAGTGGATCAGGAAAAACAACATAAATTAAAAAATGTCCAACTCTTAGATATTGCTTGCGTGTATTCATGCATAGAAAAATCTACAAAGCAAAAAAATTAAAATTAGAAAATATTAGAATAGAAAATTTTCTAATCATCAGCACAGGAAAATGTTATTTGGCTGCAAAAAACCCATAACACAGCAGAATACATTTTTATGATAAGAAATTGAAATATTTGACAATTTTTACTCAAAATCGCTCTAATTGTTCGCGGCAAGAAGAATTCTAAGGTAGGTATTCTAAGTGAGCCATATGTCAATGAATAAGATGCTTGAAAAAGATCGTGGAACCTCTAAAACATGTTCAATACAAAACATGCCACAGAACTCCGCACTGTTATCAGACCTTGGATCTTGGTAGGCTACATGGCAAAATTTGAAACATTTGTAAAATTACAAAATATGCTTTCAAAAAATCTACGCACTAGAGTAGCTTAGTCCCATACTTGCAAAATCATGTCGATTTTTTAATAATGGACTTAGTTAATCAAGGGCCTGCAATATTGTGTCTTGTCAAACACATTCCGAAAGCATTCGTAACTAATTTGCAACGTCACGTCAGCGCATCACTTGCAACGATCGTGTAAAGCAGGTTGTTCAACAAGACAAGATAATTTGCACGCTACATCAGATGATTCTACGATTTTCTTTGTTAACAATTTTGTTATCAGTTCACACTAAAAGTATATAGTATCTATCTTTATAATTTCCTACTACACGTAAAATGTATGTACACCATGATAACTACAGCTCCGGGACGGTAATTTGTGACCACAACACGCTTCAGCGAAAGTCGATTAAATAATATTTTTCGGTAATTCATGAAGAGGGCACACATGCAACACATGCAACACCCTTGCCGGCGTCCATGGCTGGAACACTGCTTTTAAGTTGGCTTTGATCAATTTTCAATCGAATTGATGAATATTTTTAATTTTTGTGTTAATTGTCCGGCTAGCTTTGTATCCGTGCCACTTTGAACTTTTAGTATTTGATCGAATTTCTCAGCTGTTATATTGAAATTTGGTGAAATATTGGGTGGCGCATACTTGAGATGTGTCATTTTATTCGTCCGTGCTGTTGACACTTCATAAATATGCGATGCAAGATATCTTTGGCAATTTTGGCCGGTGAACTTCACATCATTTACCTCCAATATTTCACTGACGATTTCTCGCAAACTGCCGCAATATTTCGAAAAATAAGTGGTGGCAGAAGCCGGCACACTCTCAAATTATGTGTACATAATGTTTTCGAGAGTGACACACTCGATCTTCAATGTGGTGCGGATATTGGGACGGCTAACTTCACACACGTTTATTGCAACAAAGCTTTGTATTTGAGTTCGACTTCAGTCAAGAACAAATCTAGACCCTACCTCAATGAATTTTGATTTTTCTGTCTTGCCCTATTGACTTTCAAACCACTGTAATGTGTATGCGAGTGATTCCATTTTCCTGATTTATAAAATCGACAGCAAAACTTCATCAAGACATCCAAAAAGATTGAAAACTTACGTCTTCCATTTCTGCATATTCATTCCCATCTTCCACTTTTCCCTGGAAAAGAGATTCAAATTTCGTTGATTCATCTCGCATGGAAAGTCACGTCAGAAGCATTTCCGATGATTAGCATGCTTCATTGGTGTATCTTGAATGTCGAACAAAAACACAACACATTTACGGACTATAATGTTCGGACGTGTTCGATACAGTGAATCGTTCGAACTGTTCCTTTGTTCCCACAGCCTTGGAATCAGCTGCACGATTCCTCCTCCCCTGACCAAGCAAGATCTTGGCACATTCAAGAGTAGGCTTGCTCATTGTGATTTATTGTCATTCATATTCATAAAATGAATTCTTTTACTGATTGTTCTTCAACATTTGTTACACCCACTGAATTAAATTGTCTAAGTTTACTAGAAGTGAAGACTAATTCAAAACGATGGCACACGCTGGAACTTAGTAATTGGGCAGAAAGGAATTTTCAATACCTTACAGAGATAGAAAAAACAGTCGTGCGTCGCTTGCGGATTGCTGTGAATTCCTCCAAAATGCTTCGATTGCCATGATTACTTCAGATCAGAAGAATTCAGATCATTGCGCACAAGTTTCCTCGTTAATGTTGGTCCGTAAGACTCTTTGTTTAGAAGTTGGCAGGCGTGAGGAAGTTCACTCCATCTCTTCGTAGGATTTATCATTGAATGGCACTGTGACAGCGAAGTGTGACCGAACGAAGAACTCGATATGTATGACACGCACGCCACTGGCTGCTGTCTGAGGCTCACTGCTTATTCAGTGACGACTTATTGTTTGACTAGATCGTGTGTGGTGTGTACCATTTCATTATCGAATACGAGATATGACTCTGCCCTTCTAGGAAACAACGACTAGGGAACGAGCAGGCTAATTCTGTGGCTATAGCACAAATGCGGAGGCATTCCCTTGAGAAACTCAGTGGAAGTAGTCAATACGATTTTATATTGATAAATTGAAATGGTCACAAATTCCGTTTGTCAAAGTTCAATCACTTTTGACCGAATAGAGCAGCAAGTCCGAGGGGCACTATTCTACACACAGATGACTCCGGCGATGTCAGATTTCTCAAGTTTACTTAACATCATCCTGCTATGGGCCACGTCTGTAATGTACGCTTTGCCTTCAACAGCTAATGACAAATTATTCAATTTAAGGAGGAGAATTGCTTGCAAGTCGGCACTGACAGGTCGTGGAGTATGAGAAAGGCCTGATTATAAATAAGTTTGTTATTGTGCACAACCAAAGATTTTCGATGCAGGACAGCCCTGAGTACAGATCAGGCGTTACAATTCTATTTTCGACTTGTCTTTCTGAAATGGTTTCAGGTCCGTGGTTCTTGGAACTTTATAATCCTCTGTTAGTATTCGTGTCTTTTAACGATTTCTTGTACTTACCGTTTGTGATGGAGAGATGTTCATTTCGACGTAATCATTGGAATTATCCCTAGAAAAGAAAACAAAGACAATATTTGAATGTGGATCTAGCGGAAACTTTCCGACAGAAACAGAAGTTATTTGTCAATATTTTAATTGATTTTAATTCAGGTCAGAACATGGAAAGGATTCTATTTTCAGGTTATTAACTGATTTTAGAAATGACATCATCAGATTTTCGCCTGAACGGACATTTTCTCACAAGATGAAACTTGAAATTGGATTCGTTCCAAATTCAGCGACAATTTCTGTTGATGCGTTAATTCAAGTTTAACTTATCTGAACACGATGTTCAGCAAAAGTTTCCACGGAAATTCGAACACCTTGCTTTCCCGCTTTCACAAGTTTACCTTCATTTTCGGTCATGATTTAGAATCATTATAGATCATACTCATCATGCGAAACAAACCGGTATTATGCGTTCCGATGACAACGTAAAAGCGTCAAAATGTAAAGCGTACGAAATCCGTTCCCTAAATGATCAGATTCACAAATTAAAAATCAATAAAAAGCTCTAGTTAATTGTACGAAATTTCTGCTAAGTTTCTACGAAGTGCTGGTTCGCCTGTACAGATGAGAAAATGCTCACAAACCCCAAAATATTTAGTAACACTTTCTTTACTAATGATAAACAGCACAGCTAAGTCAGGTGTAAACGCAGTGCAGTCATTGCAGAAAGTATATTATGCTGGTTGATTGTTGTTAGCCGATAAGCTTCAAAAATCTAAAGACCGCTAACTATCTTACATTCTATCATTTCTATCATGCGGCATTCTGCGCAGGACATTTTCATAAATGAAAAAAACATCTTCCTAAATCCTTGTTTTCTCTGTCAGTTTGTAGAGAAGAAAAGTCGATAGGGTTGGCGATAAAGATGAAAATAAGACAACATTCTGTCTTATCATTCGAGTATTGACTTGGTGTAGGTGACATTGAAATCAACAAGTTTATAATGATGGTATTGTCGTACGAATGTGTTTAATCCCTCCTTCCTGTTGTATGTAGAACTTCCTGGATCTCATAACAATCATTTCCTTGATGATCATTGCATTCCTCAGTTCAAATACGCAGAAAATGATAGCAGGTGTAACCTTGGAATTGTTTGTTTCATAACTTCAGCTTTAATATAAAGAATCCGGAATGATAATCGTCAAATGCTTCGTTTAATGAATTTGCAATAGATTTGAGAGAGAAAGAGGAAACGTTCATGCAACGTTGAATTTTCAAAATGCATTTGGGTCATTCCACGTTAAAACGTCAAATTTCGAATAAAGTGAGTGGAGAAGGTTATCAGATTTTCTTGAAATTCACATGTTATCATCATTTGGATCCATCTAGATGAAATCCAAAATATTTCGGAAAAATTCCATCGGAAAGGTCATTTGCGTGGCCTTGACTTATTAGAATTTTTCTATTTTTAGAGAATTTATGAAAAATCATACATCTTTGACGGCCTTTTTTATTGCTATTGAAAAACCTTTATTTTTGTTCCTCATTAAGAATCTATACTTTAAAGTTCTGAACTAACAGCCCTTTGAGACAAAATACACAACTGTTATTTGCAGCTTTGTGTTCAACTATGTGCATAGCACGTGATTGAAGGTATTCATAGGAATGATATGTCTATCTATGATCTGCATTGAGTGTATGCTGCACGATGCATGAAACGTTTGCTGTAGGATTTCTTTGTATCGACATTCACTTGTGCAAAATTTATTGCTTAGATTTATTTGTTAACTGCAACTGCACATCTGATCAAAATTATCGTCTGCGCATGCTGTCATAAATCGTGTATGATTTTATCAACGATGAATTTATACTCTAGATCTGATGCGATATATGTAACTCATCAATTTGAAAATTTGTCACCATTTCCATTTTGCAACATGTCGATGGCCACAGTTATAGAGACATATCATGAACGCTACCGTTATCCAGTATGTGTAATATGGTATAGAAAGGGCACCAGAAAACTTTGATCGACGGACGTCGCTTCAATCAACGAATTTCTGATTGAAGGCTACAAAGTGAATAACTTCAATTTTCCCGGAGTGATATGCATGCGGATGCTATCTTCTTGTGTCCAGGTCATTGTGTTGAATTACCCTTTATGGATGATTAATATTCGACCAAAAGATCTACGTTCAGAAAAAAGTTGCACTTGCAGAATATGTGAAATCGCAAAGGTGGACTTGCAAAAAAGGCGTTTAAGGGGAATCCGGGAAGACCACCTACTCACGCGTCAACTGCAATCATGAATTCTTCAACTGCGATCAAAATTTGCTCACACTGTTCCACTGTCTTATACATTGGCTGTATCCATGATGGCAATTCATGTGATTCCATAAAAAATGAAATGAAGAATATTTCTCATCTCTTGGATTCCTCAACATCACTTCATCACAGCAAGCAAGGAGGTCCCAAGAGGTTATGCAAAGAGGTCCCACCAATGAATAAGTCACGCGAGTCGCAACCATCAACAAAGTTTCTGCTATCAGCCTATCATATGTTGAACATTCAACACGATCTGAATCTTTGTACAAGAAAGTGTTTGACATTAGCTGCAGGCATCCGACGTGCTGTGTGTTCCAGAGAGATAATTGAGCCATTGCTAAGGTCAAATTATATGAAAACAATTATAAACTTGACGATTTCTTCAAACTCTGTAATTCAGCATTTTTTGCGGCATTGAAAACCAATGAAAAGGTAAATGAACCAATGGTTTACTGTGATCACCTTAAGCTCTTGTCGATCGACTATATCAAGCTTGTAAGAGGCTTAAGTGATGCTTCAAGGCTCATTAGGATTGGTATTGACGGTGTCGGTGGCTTCATCAAAGTATGTCTCTCATTTTTCGATCCCACTAACGGTCGATCGAAAGATGGAAAAAATTTCATGGAGTCTGGCGTGAAGAAAGCCTTCATTATTGGAATAGTTTCAGAAGATTCGGAAAGTTATGTGAATATCCTGAATATTTGGAATACTGTTGGTGTTAAAAATCTTGACATTCCTTTTACCATTGCCTCTGACTTAAAGTTATGCAATATCCTTACTGAATTGATGGCACATGGAAGTCTACATCCATGTACACGGTGCACCATTGATAAACATCATCTTAAGCAACACGTCGAGATCAGAACTCTCGGGAATTAAAAACCCAATTCACCATTTGTTGAAACATTTTGTCACTTGAATAACATTGTCACGACATGTTTCAGCTGGACCTTCTCTGATAATTATAAGATGGAAATCAGGCAATTCAGGCGGAGTTATCTACACTTAGATAATACTCCAGTGACACCAAAAGTGCATGCAATATTCTTTCACGACGCTGAGTTCTTTGAAAAAAGACAACGAGGACTGGCGGCGTTCCGCAAATAGACAAATGAGAGAATCCATTGTAATTTTCTTCCAATTTGGAGTGACTTTAGAACCAAAGAGACTGATCACCCCAACTATGGAAACCGCTTGATGCGTTCAGTATATCAATATAACAGTCAGCATGTCTGAAAATTAATTGTAGCTGCTTCTAGTATATGTAATGGTTTAAGCTTCCACTTTAAAATGTTGCATATTGCGCATTTACGTGCGAATTAGGGGGAAATTCAATTTTGTTGTTATATAAGCCCACAGCAAACGTTTCATGTATCGTGCAGCATACACTCAATGCAAATCATAGATAGACACATCATTTCAATGAATACCTTCAATCACGTGCTATACATATAGTTGAACACAAAGCTGCAAATAACAGTTGTGCATTTTGTCTCAAAGGGCTGTTAGTTCAGAACTTTAAAGTATAGGTTCTTAATGAGGAATAAAAATAAAGGTTTTTTAATAGCAATTATATTCCTTCACAAAAAATGATAAAATATACAATTCATTCTACTTATAAACGAAAGTGATAGGTGAGAGGCTAATCTCATGTCATTACTTGAGAGCGAATCTCTTCTGAGTTACTATTAGTACCTTAATAATGTGATTTTAACATTTAGTAAATGGCACGAAGTCTGCCCTCTTCGTATGCGGTCAATAATACATGCGCAAACTCCGCCATGTTGAATAAACTCGATTTGTAGAAAAACTGAACATTAAATTTTTTTCTTTTTGCCAATCTTAGTTGTGTAGGTATCGAGGATCATGAAAATCAAGGTTTCGTCGATGATATATTTTTTGAGTTTTTTAGGACCTTCCGACACACCGTGAGCTTTGGTCATCCTCTCAATTTGTGTTATCAAAGGCATCGTATATTGAGACTCGTTAATTAGGGCCTCTAAAGACTTAACCTCTTGAGCCACGAATACGTGCGGTTCACGTCATGCGGGCACTTGCGTAAGTGTTCGACCAGCAGCTGACAACACTGCCCCAACTACCCATGACGTGCACCGCATCACTGTATTATCTTCCCATTGTTCACTCAGCGTCTGGGGAGTTGCAGATCACACTGAACGTCATCAGTAGTTGGAGCATTGTAGCAGACTTGACTTCGGGGCTGAAGAGGTTAACTCATTCACTGTCTTAATTTAGGAGTTTTGATTATATCTCTGACTGAACAGTTTGATGTTGAAACACGCTCTACATTTTCCTTTGTTATTTGAAAGGCAGTCAAATTCTCTAAATTTATTAAGAGGCAAAAGGTAACCTCTGACCGAATTGCTTAATTATCTACTGACAAGATAAATGAATGACAGACACAAACCTAGGAATTGAAAAGGAAAAGACTTCCTGTTTTCATCAACACGGAAGCCGGTAAATAGATCATAAGTGTCTTTCACCAGAAAATACTTGGGCAAGAAGTTCGCAGATACCATTAGAGTTGCGGCAATTATTCATTGATAAAAACGATCATAATTAGAGCTCATATGATAATAGGTAAACATTTCCACAGTTTCTACTTATATACCGGTAAGTAATCATGCAGTACGTATGGTTTCTGGTACAAGTGTTTATTAAGTCTTTCCACAATTACAGCTTGGTAAATTGTAATCCCAGTTACTTCACGCCTCTGCTGAGAGTAGGTGTGTATTAGCATCAGTGACTTCTTGGATCTCCCTGAATAAGTCTTCTCGACGAATACTTTTGAGCTTCAAATCTGATGAATAAATGAGAATTTTTTGCTGTAATGTACTAGTCTCTCGTAATTTCCGCTCATAACGGACCATCCGAAAATTTCACGGAATCCTTGACACACACGGCATCGAAGCTCCCTTGACTCAATCTTAACCAAACAGTATACCTGAAAATTTATAAATATCTATGTGCATGCAGGACCTATATTCCGCGCATACTGTATGGTTGCATAAATGCACGAAAGAGGCCATCATTTTTTTCATCGCTATAACTGATTAGTAGGAAATGTCCTATGACTTGAAATAAGCACGAAACTATTTGGCTACCGCTGACGATGCTCTTCTTCCAAAAAAGGACTCAACATTTCGATTCGAAAGGGCGAAAATAGCTTATACATGTATTGGAAACTTAGGCCTATTAGAAATATCCGTGTTGAGATCAGAAATCAACTCGGATGAAGTGCTCAAGACATTGAACGCCCACTACGAAGAAACAAGCACAAAGGAAAGTTTTTACTCGCCCATAATCCACCTTGTCCTCTCCTCACAGTATTACATCTGTTCATCATGAATGCTAGAAAAATTCGTTGACGGCAAATTGTGCCAGATTAAGCCATGATATATAAAGTGAAGAAGGAGATCATTTTTATCTCGACCTTCCTAAGATAAAAGAACAGTAAGTTGATTGTAGACCAAATTAGACATAAAATCAATCTTTATTTACTTACATCTCATTTCAATAAGGAAGAAAATTTCTCAACAAATGATGGGGTCTCTGTCGATATCCTGGACAAATAATTTCGATTAGTGAAAATTGGGCGAAAGTCAGTAGGCTAGACAGAGTAGGACAATATTTCAGGTACTCCAAGTCTCCCGATATTCACATGTATCCAAGGGAGGACATCGTGAAGAAAATTGCAGAACCAACACTAGTGAACTCCAAAGGATCTTACAAGCAATGCTAATTCTGAAAAAGATTTTCCAAGATTTGAAATAGATACTTGACTTAATTAAGTTCAAATGTTTTGCTTTAGAAACATGAGTCATAATAATAAATGAACTTATTTCCTTTAGTCATTGAGTATATCCTCTCATTCAGGTGAACAATCTGTTAATTGCAAAGCACATACTACTCATAAATGTGATAGTAGCAGCAGAAAAAACCAACTAATTTTCACACATCTTCAAATTCAAAAAAATCATACTTCTGGGTGGAAAAAAGTACTTCTGATTACCGTTTCAGATAGATGATGTGAAGCGCAAAACACTCGACCTATCAGAATTGGCGTAGTTGCTGCGAGAAATTGTCAGGACAGAGTCAAAGATGCCAAAAATTGAATATTTTTCATATAATTTGAGATTCAAAAGCCTTTTCCGATCCCTGGTGATTTTCTAAATATTTTTTACGATTTTTTGGATGTATTTGTAGTCGCATCCGGAAGAAGGGACCGCAAAATTTATTTTGCATTTTTAAGAAATGTTTGAAAATTCGATTTTTTCAACACTTTTCTAAAATTTTAACTTTTTTTGAGGGCCCACAGAAATTTTGAAAAAATCTAAAAAGTAATGAATTCCGCTTGGAACATCTATGGTTGGGTATCAATTGAGCATTCCAAGAAGAATTTCCTTAACTTCGCTGCGAGATCGGGGATGTAAGCCGTCAAAGATCTATGTGATTTTTCATAAATTCTCACAAAATAGAAAAATTCGAATAAGTCAAGGCCACGCAAGTGACCTTCCCAATGGAATTTTTCCGAAACATTTTGGATTTCATCTAGATAGATCCAAATGACGATAATATGTGAATTTCAAGAAAATCTGATAACCTTCACCACAGGCCATTTGACGCTTTGACGTGGAATGACTCATTCGTATTCTTTGCCAAGTTTCGAAAAAATACATAATAAAATCTTGTCATTTTTTAAAGTGATTTTCATGCGATTATCGAGCGATCTTTTCATATCAGAGCAATTCCAAGATGAAAAAAAGCCTGATTACTGAATGATTTTTCCACAGATGAACTCGTCGGTGCAAAGGACAGCACACGCTCGGCGGAGGGGAAGAGGGCACACAGCTTAAAACTTCTCCATATGATGTAGAGACTACAACGTGTCCTGTGCTGTCCCTCTAGATTTCATTAATTTTGTAATTAAAGTCTGTTAAGATTGGATCCAAAATAACTCGTTCTATAGGATCTTTGTGTAGAAGGTCACGACGCTTTGGCGAGGCAGAGCCAATAGTCCCTCATCAAAGAAGTTCACAACCATTGCAGGCAAGGTTTCGGAGTCCTCGAACTTTGAAAGGACTTCAGTTCCTACTTCGGGCTTGCTAGGACTCCAGCCAAAAGATAGAAATCCAAGACTCTGACTCAGTTGTAAAGAATTGTGACATGGCTCACCGTGGACAATTGGTAGCAAGCTCATTGCACGTCAATTTTTGCAGTTTGCAAATTTTATAAATGCCTGGCATAATGCAAATGTCGTAGACGAATGCAAGACCGTAGAAGAAAATTGTCAAAATTGTTGTTTACAGAATTGTCCGGAATATGCGATAATTCAACTGAAATGTAGTGATTTGAATCAACTACGAACAAGGGAAAATAAAAGCATGTAGCAGGTTGCAATTTAGGCAATGGAAATGGAATTACTTGATCTATTGGAATTAGGATGTGAATTGTAAGTCGCATGTGAGAAATGTTGGAGAATTTCATAATATCCCGTAACAAATATTGTCATGTAAAATAAATCCGCAACAAGTCTTGCATCATTTAGAAAACAGCAGCACCTGTCGCGCCTCAATGGTAATTGCACATTACTGTGATTCGCCAGTGAGCCCTATGCGACATTCTACACTCTCACTCCTCGTTTGACGTCCTTGAATTCCGTGACGAAGTTGGACGGTTGATGGCTCGTCTCCACTTGCTTCGGTCTGCTGCAAGATCTTCATTTATTTGGAGCTTCTTCAGATCTTCCGAGATGCAGCTCCTCCACGACTTTTTCGGTCTTCCTACTGGTCGGCGACCGCTCACTTCCATTTCTTCAACTTCTCTCACAATGTCCTCCGACCTCCGAAGTCTGCTTCTCCGGATGAGCACTTCCAAGTCCTTCAGACCACACCTTTTCACTACTTCTTCATTTGGGATCCTGTCTCTCCATCTTACACCAGCCATAAAGCGAAGCATCGTCAAGTCACACGTTGTCATGGCATCAGTGTTACCACAGCGGCCAACTGGAAAGAATTCCGCCGCGACGGTCTAGGTGTGCCGATTCCTAGACCTATGTATGAATCGCTTTATTAAAGATAGATAAAGCAATTTTGGGGATCGATTTACAGTCACACGCACGTACATGACGCAATTTAGCCTATGTAAATAATGATGCATACTAAATTGAGTAACCTGATTTTTCTTTTGTTTCCAATTTCCCATCATAGGTACCTTATCATCATTCATTCAGTAATGGATTCCAAAGCAGTGAGTTTAATGCGCATCACAGATGCTTCAATTGCAACTCTACCCATTCACTGATCAAGTAATTCAATTTGAAAAATAGCACAAAACAGATGCTGAGTTCCGTAGGCCTACTGATGGGACCATTCCATTAATAAGAGAGGCTAGACAACATTAAGAAGTTTTGATTTCAGAAGTAATTTCTGAGAGATTGAAAATCTAATGGTTAAATCGTTAAATCATGACGAGGTGTGAAGCGAGTATCTGAGATTGAAACGTTCCAATACTGGAGGAACATCATGCAAATTGACACGGACAAGAAGCTGAAAATCCGCATCTGCGTTTGCTACATACCTGTAGGATAATTAAGCTTGCGCCGAATGATCAAAAAATAGGACCGGCGGAATTCTCAAATTCCGAAAATTCCGCCACCACCTCCAGATTTCCGCCGATTCCGCCAATTTCGCCGCTGTGGCAACACTGCATGGCATGCATCAATTTGCTTGTGAGAGGCCATGTCTCCGAACCGTATATCAGGACAGATCTCAAGCAAGATTGATAAATCTGCCCTCTGCAGTGCAACGGTATTGATACAGAGGCTGTATATTGATGTATTCAAATAACAAAAATAATTGAAATCAATGAGAAGATGAAAACAAACAAAAATAATTCAAAAATAACTTTGAGGAGGATTCAATTACATGTTTTTACATGTACTTATGCATATTGTCATTAGAATGAAAGAGATGATGACATTAAGAATTATAGTGGATGATGGACCTTAATTGCACAATGAGTTTGATATAACATTAGCTGCAATCTTCAGCCGACAGGGTCGAGAATATTCGCGGCAAATTGGACTGTAGATAGCAGGGATGCGGAGTCCTATCATTTTGATGGGATTCCGACTCCGACTCCGGGAGTTGATAGGACTCCGGCTTTTGATAGGACTCCGACTCCGGGTGGAAAGATATAAGCCTATTTTTTTTAAAAAAAATGGTAACCTACATCATAGATCATTAGGGGCTTACCTGAACCTATCTTTGGTGATCATTGCTGTATCAATTATCAATCATTTTCGATGAAAGTTTATCAAAATGTCGCTTTAAGTTGAATGCATGCGACTCAGCTCCTCCCATCTTGTTGATGTGTGCTTCACACGTTTTTCTCCAGTCTCTACCAGGCAGGAAAGTCCTCCATCCTTCTTCAAAAATATGAGTACACTTTCGATTTCAATATGTCCTCTACAGGAGCCATCACACACGATTAACGTGAGGGTAAGATATAATTTTCAGAACCAAACTAGTATTTCATTTTTGTCTCTGATGTGACCTCCGGTGCGTAGGTGTGATCGAGGCTAGGAAGGCTTGTCTTCTCTACTAAATCACCGAGTGAAAAGACAATCCTTTTTTCACTATCACGGTTCATTCCCTCAACTATTACAAGCTCTCATGCATTCAGAAGTATCTCTGTACTTTTGTTTGACGGAGAAAGTTGACATCAAGACAATGACAGCTATGCACGAGGATAAAAAAGATTTGTTTGCATTATGTTTCGGGTCTAGTTATAGGCCGGAGTCCTCCGCCTCCGACTCCAGCAAAAATGATAGGACTCCGGGACTCCGACTCCGCATCCCTGGTAGATAGTCCCAAAAATCAAATTCTTTAGGGCGGAATTTTTCCTTGTCAGTGGTAGAAAATACAAAAGCTTGAGGTTTCAGCTCACAACCTGTCCAAACGCTGAGGAAATAAGAAAATCAAATTTGGAAAGTATATTTTTTCAAATTTATTTAGATATGCATTTTACATTTTTCAAGGTAATATGATTTGACCGACATAATTGAAGATGAATTAACAATTTTGTTTAACGCAAAGAGTTGACCTGATTTAACTACTAACTTAGCCGGAGTACTGTCAAACCCCGGAGCCTCAGTCTTATGCACATTTAAGACATTAAAAATATTGACATCTATTCACGTCTCCTCCAATTTTCAAGAAAGGATGCAGCTCAATGTTTCTATGGAATGTTATTATAAGTTTTACAGTTCATTTAATTGGATTTTCTTTCACATGCACCATAATCATGAGAATGTTGATTTACATAAATACTTAATACTCACTGAGCCTTGAGTGACCGCTCACCACCTGCTGAAGATTTCTGTACATTTCGTCTCTTGAAAATAGCGACTGAAGTAACGACTGCACAAACGAATGCTATTCCAAGGAGGACGCATCCTATGATTGTCCAGGGAAGTTCTGGGGAAAGCAAAAATACGATAAAAGGTGTCGGAGGTTGTTGAAAAGCTGTTGCAATAAGAAAGGAATTTATCTTATGCTTCCTGAAAGTTAGTTATAATCATCAATTGATCAGTGATAATTAAATTTTCAAATGATGTGATTTTATATTTGGTAGTTTTAAGTAGCTCACTTCCCACAGGTATTCAAATGATTGTAGAACTGAATGAAGTCAAGCAAATGCCACAAATGCTAAGTACTCGTACAAAATGATGCTTTTTGAAAGTATTAGTGTTAATTTGATGAAATCGTCAAGAGTTTGGGGCGATGTGTAAGGATTATGCCATTTGTCACGACTTTCGAGCAAAATCTCAGCAAAAAGCTGATGGACTAGGTGCTGACTGATGAGGAACTTTTAATTATACATATCTCCCGTGTATGACATCTGAACGCGTGAAGTATTCTCGCACCGATCTCATCCGTCTACATCGCGCTAATCTTCCCATTGACCTCTTGGCTGAAAACTGTTCAGTCCGTCAAAGCGTGTACACGTTAGCAGCCTTGTCTGCCGGTCAAATCTTGCCATCAATCAATCGTGCTGTTTATGCACCGACTTTTCGTTTTTTCGGATTATCTTCGACGTGTACATACAAATCGTCCAAAGCTGAAGTAGCCGAGTGGTTAGTGTCATGACGCAACTGCACTGAAGTCACTGGTTCGAATCCGTGCTGTTACGTTCTCTAGTTTTAATATTTTCAACACGAACCTTTGGTATCATGTCTTCCACTCTAACATTCCTATGCCCAGTATCGGAATGCAACCGGTCTTATTCATCAGATCAAAGCCTTTTCCAACATGTGAATATTCATTTGGCAGATCGAAATACTATCCCCAATACGTTTTTCAGTCAATACAAGCGAGTTGTCTGCAATACCTGCAACAAGAATTTTTCTACGTTAAGGAAGCATACCTGTAATTCTAATGCAACCTTGATAACAAATGATAGACCTTCTGTTGAGATCGATAGTTCACAGAATATAAACGTCAGTTCAAGACAATCTCATCATGATATGTTACCTGCATCTTCAAACTTTGTAAATAATCCAAGCAATCGTGACTTGATGACTATTTTCAAAAATTTCCAGAGAGGTTCTGTTCTATACAGAATCCCCAAAGCATCAAGAGTTCAAGCAGCAAACGCTCTTCAAACCTTGATAGCATCGGTGTGTGATATGAATACCGTTGACTCTTGGATAAGTCTTTTACGTTTCCCATCTCAATGTCTATTTAAACCCAAGTCGTCTAGCCGACATCAACGGTCCCTCTCCTCTATCATCAACAGACGAATTGCTTCATATTTATCACAGCCTTTTCTGGATCAATTCGAAACAGAGGTCTCTCCCCGTAATAAAGAATCTATCTTTTCAAAGGAGAAGCGCACAAAATTGGCTCAAAGGAAAATAGAAAAGGGAGATGTCAAAGGTGCTATTCGGATTCTTTCCTCAGACGATAATATCTTACCAAGCAACGAAGAAACTCTCAATAAGATAATAGAAAAGCACCCTCCACGTAAATCTAATTCCGATTTACCCATTATCAACCTAAATGAGGATTTCAACAATCCCTTACAATGTGATGAAGCTGAAGTTCGTCGAGCTATATCTAGTTTTCCTCCGGGTTCTGCCAGTGGACCGGACCTGCTCGAACCTCAACATTTAAAAGACCTTACTGCAAAAACTTGTGGAGATCCAGGTAGTCGTTTGTTGGCGGCAATTACAAGACTGAGCAATTTGATGCTTGCTGGCATGGTTCCTACTGAAATCATTCCCTTTTTGTATGGTTCGTCGCTTTTTGCACTGTCAAAACAAAACAATGACGTACGCCCTATTGCAGTGGGAACTGTGTATCGCAGACTTACCAGTAAAATTGCAGCTCGAAAGACCATCAAAGAATTGAAAGACTCCTTTTATCCCAATCAGATGGGTGTTGGCTCACCAAAAGGTGCGGAGGCCATAGTACACACAATACGAAATTATTTGAAAGAGAAATTGTTGATCAATGAACCTTTCGTGATGATCAAAGTTGACTTTTCTAACGCCTTCAATACTATTAGAAGGGATATGATTCTGCATAAGGTCAAAGAAAGAGCCAGCAGTATTTTTCCTTTTATGTGGCAAATGTACAATAACGACACTAACCTTTTTATTGATGGTGAAATCCTTTTATCGAGGGAAGGCATGCAACAGGGTGACCCTATGGGTCCGGTCGGTTTCTCCTTGGCGATAAATGATATGGTCAAAAGTTTGACAAGTAAAGTCAATTGTTGGTACTTAGACGACGGTTGTATCGCAGGCACTGTGGCTGAAGTGACAAAGGATCTGAACACAATCATTGCTCTCCAGGCGGACCTCGGTCTAAGCATGAACTTGCAAAAGTGTGAGGTGTATGACCCAATGTCTCTAACAACTTCTGTCACATCCTCCTTTTTCCATCATATGAAGACTATTTCAATGATAGATGCCACACTCCTGGGATCGCCTCTTTTCCCTCAAAGTGCCGGGTCGGTGTTCACGGACAAACTCAATTCTATCAATATACTCATTGATCGTCTAAGTGATATTGACTCCCACAGTGGTTTCTACATTTTGAAAAACTGTTTCTCAATACCGAAACTTTTATATCTTTTGCGAACATTCCCATTTTATCAATCCCCTCATTTGTTAATTAGATTCGATGATCTTCAACGAAGTGCTTTAGAGAACATACTCAACTGCTCATTGTCTCCTCGGTCCTGTGATCAAGCTTTTTTCCCTGTCTCAAAGGGAGGTTTGGGTCTTAGACGGGCAACGGACGTGGCGCTTCCGGCTTTTCTGGCATCTTCACACGGTGTAGAAGCTTTTCTACGAGATGTTTTACCTGGTTTCCAATCTGATCAGGACAAGCTTGACGCCCTTCATTCTTGGAAAGTAAAGCTTCCAAGTCAAAATGAGCCAGAACATCAATTGAGGTCTTTACAACGTTCATGGGACAAACCATTAATCGACGACAAATTTGAGAAAATTTTGAGCCAAATATCCGACCCAGTAAACAGAAGTCGCTTGCTTTGCGTATCTTCTCCAGACGCGGGTGCATGGTTGAATTCAATCCCAATTTCATGTTTGGGCCTCAAACTCAACAACGAGAATCTGCGAATTGCCATCGCTCTACGACTAGGAGCTCCTGTGTGTTTTCCTCACAAATGCAGATGTGGTGCCGACGTCGATCTTTACGGCAATCACGGTTTGAGTTGTAAACTGAACAGTGGACGAATTATTAGACACAGTGAAGCAAATGACATTATCAGACGATCATTTGCCACCGCCTGGATACCTGCTGTCCTTGAACCTCACGGCCTTAGTCGTGATGACGGCAAAAGACCGGATGGCGTGACTCTGATACCTTGGAAGTCCGGTAGAGCTTTAATGTGGGATTTCATATGCGTGGATACACTCGCCACTAGCAACATCCCAAATTCAAGACAAGGTGGAGGAATTCTGGCATCGAAAGCAGAAGATAAGAAGCGACGGAAGTATGAGAGTCTAGCTCATGATTTTTGCTTTTGTCCTTTTGCGATGGAGACTCTCGGAGCATGGGGAACTGACGCTCGAGCCCTCGTGAGGATGCTCGGAAGAAGAATAAGTGAAGTCACCGGAGAGACCAGAGCAACTCAGTTCCTGAAGCAACGTCTGAGCTTAGCCGTTCAAAGGGGAAATGCAACTAGCATTATGTCATGCATACCTCGATCGAGACCTCTTAGTGAAATTGACTATGTCTTGTGACTTTTAAATTTACTCTGCCTGTAAAAAGAACTTGATTATGAAAAAAAAAATTATACAGGAGATCGGTTCGTCGCTTTCTTTGTTTCATCCTGAGAACGCAGCAAAAAGGTAGATATTGATCATCCAACTGTGTTCTACTGACTGAACTGGGTCGATGAACTGCTATAATGCGTAAAAACTTCACAGCAAATGCTGAACTTCTGTAAATACAGTACTATAACGTACAATTGAATGGTAGTGTGTTTTAGGAAAATTATGTCTCAATTGTTGTGTGCATGTAACCCAGGGATGCGAAGTCAGAATGCGGGAATCCTAATATTTTGAAAACGATATGACACCAGACACCGACTGAGATCATTTCGATAAACTCATCAACCATTTTGATTTAAAATGGCAAACAGCGCTTCTCATTCTGTGCTAAATTGATATTTTATTTTGTTGCGCTAACGATTGCATAAATTAACTGTGACTTCTTGAACTAATAGATGCTGTTATTATCTCATGAAAACGATGAGCATGCATTTTCTCATCACATAACACTCACATGTACTGCGGCCTTTCTGCGTTAATTTCTAGTAAAATTCAATGAGCCATTTACCACAGCACTGAGAGTTGTTAAGCTTACAGTGAACTTGAGATTTCCAGTACCTATAAGATTGTCTGATTCAGCAAGCATTGAAAGAGATTTCCAATAGTGCAACGGAGGTTGACTTTTGGTTTAGAAACAATTTCCCAAAACCTGAATTTTTTCGCATTTATTTAAAATATTTGAAAAGGCCAAGTTCATACTAATGACGCTGTAGCTACGTTGTCGAGGTTGGTCCCCCTGAAACTACATCTCGATGATGGACGTACCTGCAGTATACTTGTGCAAGGACATAAAGTCACACCTCCGTGAATACAAAGGGCTTACTATGTGGGAACATTCTACCTTACACAACTCAAGTGTATGCATTACATATAGGTGCTCATCATCGATGGCGTCTCATGATATCGCTTGGAAGTCACGGTCTGCGCTGTACATGTCTCCCCTAGTCATAAGCAACAGCACGTCGGGGCCAGGAACCCAACAAAAACCAAACTTGACACCAAGTAACCAGACCAAATCATCGCTACCCCAGACGCAGCCGTCAAGCAACCGCTCTCGGATTAATATGTTCACAGAAGGATGTCTTTCACGGTCATTGTCAGCTGTGAATGGAGCTATTCTCCACGGTCACCAGATCTTCCCCTGGAGCGATCCTCATCATCACAACTTGTACAGTCCATCAAGACACTTCACAAGGACGGAAGAGCTGCGGTTATGACCAGCGGCGGACCTGCAGACATCTCTTCAACCACCTCCGGAGTCTTCAAGGAGACACATTCGCAACATTCTTGTTTGCGCTGGCCTGGACTGGGTCCCTCATGACGCTATTCCCTCATGAACACGGACAGCTGCTTCTGTAGCTAAAGTTCATCAGCCATCAACTTTCTGTTGAAGGCGATTTTCGCTCTCCCAAAAAGACAATTTTAGGACTCCGAATGTACGTTTATGTTAGTCTTAAAACATAAAAGCTGACGCAGCCGGCTATTATCCTTCTGCTGAGTGGCATTTATGCTATAATGCAATTACATCATCGATACTAAATCATCATCAGTAGTAAGCAAGTGACAAACACTCGACCGGCGCCCCCCCCCCTCTGGAACGGCAGAGTGTCGTGGTCGGCCGCCGTGGTGCTTCGGGTCTGAGTCCCCCCCCCCTCTGGAACGACAGAGTCTGTCGTGGTGTGCCGGCCAGGTGGGTTCACAACATGTTCGCTGACTCCCCCCCCCTCTGCAACGACAGAGTGTGAGACTCGGATGTGTTGGTCTCGTATGGGTTGACGTGACCGACCGCCTAGGTTGACGTGGCCGACCGCCTAGGTTGACGTGGGCGACCGTCTAGGTTGACGTGGGCGACCGTCTAGGTTGTCGTGGATGGTGAAATGGCTGCCAGATTCGGATTCAGCGTAAAATTCTGCATCGGTAGGGTGAGTTTCAAGGCAATTGGCGAGAAAAAATTTTTCTTCAAAATTTTAACAGAGTTAGAATTTGGGACGTTTTGGTGTGTAGCGCCCAAACGAAGCATCGGATGAGAAAACGGAGGCCAGATTCGGAATCTACGTGAAATTTTGGGTTAGGAAGGATGTTTCCAGCGAAATCGGAGAGAAAAAATTTTCGGCTGACGTCCCCCCCCCTCTGGACAGCTTGCTTCGATTTTGGCTTCTAGTGGACGGATTCTGTCGTGCGATAGCTCGTTTGAAAGCTAAGAGTGAGACAAATTCAGTGAAAGAATCGGCTTGTTCCTATCTGTCTTCGTTTAGATGTGAGACGCCATTTAAGATTTTGGGACATTGGTGAAAAACGACAGAGTTAGAATTTGGGACGTTTTGGGCTGTAGCTTCAAAACGAAGCATCGGATTGGAAAACGGATTTCAGATTTGGAATCAGCGTGAAATTCTTTATCTGTATAGTGAGTTTCAAGTCAATCGGAGAGAAAAAATTTTCAACATTTTTCGAAAAAACGACAGAGTTAGAATTTGGGATGTTTTGGTGTGTAGCGCCCAAACGAAGCATCGGATGAGAAAACGGAGGCCAGATTCGGAATCTACGTGAAATTTTGGGTTAGGAAGGATGTTTCCAGCGAAATCGGAGAGAAAAAATTTTCGGCTGACGTCCCCCCCCCCTCTGGACAGCTTGCTTCGATTTTGGCTTCCAGTGGACGGATTTTGTCGTGCGATAGCTCGTTTGAAAGCTAAGAGTGAGACAAATTCAGTGAAACAATCGGCTTGTTCCTATCTGTCTTCGTTTAGATGTGAGACGCCATTTAAGATTTTGGGACATTGGCGAAAAACGACAGAGTTAGAATTTGGGACGTTTTGGGCTCTAGCTTCAAAACGAAGCATCGGATTGGAAAACGGATTTCAGATTTGGAATCAGCTTGATGTTATTGTCCAATGAGGATCATCATCCAATGAGAATCAAGCATTTCTTTATAAATAGCGAGCCTTCCACAGTGAGAATCATTCCATCGTTGAATCACACGAGTGACGGACGCACATTTTCTCTCTCTCTAGTTCCCTGTTCTATTACCCAACTAAAATGGTAAGTCGCTACTTCCCTCCCTCTCCTCCCTTGAACGTAAACTTAATACAATCTTTTTTCATTTTCAGGCATCTACTCCATCTGCTGCACTAGTAGGACAAAATGGCGGTCAAACGTTACAAGGTTCGCTACGGTCAGATCATCTACAACTGAGGCCAGTGGAAGAAACATCCAAGGTACATAATCCTACACCGCTACAGCGTAAATTTAAACAAGCCTTGCGTTATGATGATCATAGCGTAGTACTCCAAACGGGAATGCTCCCTTCCACGGATGTCAAGATAATGCACAATCAGTATGTGGACTACATACTGATCCCCGTGAGTCCGTACATTCGCCACCAACTTGATATTATTGAGGAGTACGTGACATTAAATATGGACATTCCTACTCCTCTTGCTCAAGAGTGGAAGGCGAGAGATGACAAGGATACTCCCTATAGAAAGATTTGGGATGGTAATCACATTTGCCTACCGGTATCACATTGGTGTACTTACTATAAGAAGGATGGAGATCATTCAATACCCATCAGATGTGATGAGCTCGGAGAAGGTACTTGGGATATCCTTTTCAAAGTGAATGGGCTATATTATGGTCGACACAAGGATAATAAAATAGCCTCTCTCTCCATGCATATGGAATCCATTTTATATATTCCGAAACCACCCAACGTGGACGACATAATTGATCAAATCCTTAACAGCAGTGGTACGAAGCGCAAGTCGGAGAAGAATGCTACATCAAAACGCAAATCAAAGAAGGAGAATTACTAGTCCTTTCCTAACTCTACCCTATGACAATTCGCTTATGTGCTTTGAGTGTCGTAGACGTGGTCTTATTAGATACATTTTACTTCTTCGTTGCCATCATATCATTTGTGTATTTTGTCGTGAAAAGCATCGATGTAATTCTTCATTTTGTAATATGTTATAGAACGCTTCCTTAGATGTGTAAATTTCCGTTTTAGGCTTCTATCATCATTTTTATGGATTGTGAGGGTGAACCTGTACAGGAGCTCAGTGCTATTGCTATGAACAATTGGACATATCAGATTGTTAGTGTCTATCATCAACATGCCAACTGTGATCCCAATGTTGATCAATGGGCGAGAAAACACATTCATGGACTTAATCTGAAATATTTGCAAGACTATGGCTTTTCTTGTGAGAGTGCTCTTCTTATTGACTTTAAACGATGGTTAGCTGCTTTCAATGTTATACGCATCTTTTGTAATAATCCTGGTAAGGAGAGGAAAGTATTTCCCAATCTAATCATTGATGATATTTTGCTCCCGCCTTGGGATAGTAGAGTGAATCAACATTATCATGAAGTCACGAAACGTTTTAAGGATTTGTGTGTTCCTATTTTGTCTGTTCGTTGTAGTAGCTACGTTCATAACCAATGCTTCTTTCCTCCTTACCTCAACACTGCCAAAGTCCTGTATGGTTATCATTGCTCGCTGTATGATAGTTATCAGCTGTATCTATTTTATCTCTTTCAAACCATTGATTTATAATGCATGCTTGTTACCGTTATTCAATAAATGTTACTATGAGAAGAGTTGTTGTTTTCATGCAATGGATGGGTTAGTTAAAGGGCGATCATGTCTTTCTCAAACGACTGCGGAACATTACGTTTTCATAGGCAAAGTTTAAAAGGAGCTGTTCAAGATTATGTGATAAATTTTCATAAAGATGAGACCGACATCGAAGCAGTGGTAGATGATGCTAGCACTCTATTTCTAGAGTTAATGAATACATTCTCTGATAGCATTGTCATGGCGCGATTAGTTGCGAAAATTAAGTTTAGTCATTTTGGAAAGGAAGAGGTGGAAAGTCGCTCTTTCCATTTTGCTTCTTATTCAATGGAAGTGGTAGATCACCCCGAAGAATTTTTTAAAAGACATATGATAAAAATTGCTGAACGTCTTAACGCATTTAACCATCATGGTAGCAGTCTAGTGATTGAAGCGATTTCAGATATTCACATTCAACTTTCCATAAAGAAAAATTGAAAATGCAGTGGTACTTGATTGTAGCACAACTGGTTTTCGAGCTATGTCTGCTCACTCTCGAAGTATATTCCTTCTGTACATGCGTCTATTATTTAGAAAAGGCTAGCAAATTCATATCTTCAAAAAGACTTGCTATAGACATCAGTAACGGTGAAACTATGTGTTGCGATGTATGTAAGCGAAAGGATGGAAATGAAAAGCGCATCTTCAAGAGATGTAAGCATTCTTTTTGTCAACGCTGTTTCATACGTAATTGCATTCAACTTTGCCAATGTAACCACTGTGACATTGCTCATTTCGAGTGTCACTTATGTCGCAATAGTTAGTACCTATGCAAATGTGGTAAAGATAGGTTTTAGCAAAGACTAACACGGAAAATGGCGAAACGTAAAATGACGAAACGTAAAAGTCAAAAGTTTTCTTCAGCCATTCAAGCTCTCCGACGAATGAAAGCAAATCAGCGATACAATGCTATACGACATGCTAACGATAAATTCATTTGTGAAATTATTTCTCATGTGAGGAAGTTGAGGACGAAGAAATTAGCACCAAAACAACGAAAGTTACTTAAGCGATATGCTACGAAATTGCGTTTCATCTCCAATCCTAAAGTCGCCCTTCAAAGAAAGAGGAAAACTCTAACACAAAAGGGCGGTTTCCTTTCAGCAATACTTCCAATGATAGCTCCTGCCGTGGGCAACCTATTGGGAAATATCTTTGGCTCTAAGCGTTAATTATGCAAATGTTGAGTCTCAAAGTAATAAAATGGATTTCAGACTTCAATGTGATAAAGTTCTGACTGTATCAGGTCCATCTCATGCAGGTAAAACTGTTTTCACGCTGAATTTATTGGATAAAAGAAGGGAGTTGTTTAAGGAACCTATCAATCGAGTGATTTGGTGTTATGGTATTTATCAACCGTCGCTGTTTCAGGAATTGCAAAGTCGCAACTTTATTCGACATGAAGGAATTATTCCAGTGGATAAACTTCAGTCTAATGATGTTGTTGTATTGGATGATTTATTAAAAGAAAGTAAGAATTCAAAAGATGTTACAGATATGTTCACTCGCGCAGCACACCATAAAAGGTGTTTTATCATCTATATTACACAAAATTTGTTTCCTGATGGAAAAGAAGCTCGTACACGAAACCTGAATACACACTATTATGCTATTTTCAAGAATCCGCGAGATAAAAGTCAATTTGAAATTTTAGCGCGACAAGTTGCACCCAGAGGATCAAAAGCCTTAATTGAAATTTTTCAAGCAGCTACTGAAAAACCATACGGTTACTTATTCATTGACTTTACGCAAGAGTGTCCGGAAGAATTTAGATTTCGAAGTGATATTTTGAAAACTCCCATGATTATCTACAAACTATGAGTTCTTATTCTCGCATGATTGTTATTCCTCAGGATGAATATGTACAATTGACTGCCATGCAGCAAGTAAAGCAACCTCTTGCAAATCAAATGTATAGGAAAGAAATAGATTATCAGCAAAATGTTCACATCAAAGATCCACATCGTGCTGTATTATTACAATCGGAAACTGTTGAGCAATTGAAAAACTTGAAGAATAAGATGCGTGACTCTGTATCGACTGCTACACCTTTAGCATCTCGCGCACATGCCATATCTTTTTTCAACAGTATTGAACCCCATCTCAATGTAAATGATAGAGGAGAAATCATTACAGATGAAAATAAAGTGATTGATGCTTCACGTTATGAAGACTTGATTCAGTATGCGACACGTAGAAAGCGCCGTCAGGGCTATGTTCCACCTGGTTGGTCATACTTTCTTAAACTATTGAAAAAGCATAATGTGCCAAAATTTGCTTTAAATAATGAGACATTGAAAGAACTTGATTCAACAGTGGCTACTACTCCAATGCTTCAGGCGATGAAAATGCCAACAAATTGGTTTAAGACGTCACCTGCTACATCCCCTCCCACACTCACTAAGCAAACAAGAGGAAGAACTCGACGTAGATCTACATCGCCACTAAAACTGGTAAAAGGAAAACGTAAAACAGCTCCTCCTAGGAAATACATGTTCTCAGACTATTAATATGAAGCAGATGTGTTGCTTGCCATGTAATGAGCCGCCAGAGGTGAATGTCGTTGTCACTTGCACTTGCTGCGCCAGCTCTCATAATGAAACCCCTAAGCAATGTGAACACGATCGCAAAACCGCTAAAGCTAAATGCTGCAGTTGTTGTAAATGTAGAAAGGCAAGAAAGAAAAAAGATGAGAAGGAGGAGAAAGAGTCAGCCGTCATCGACTGAACGTTTGAAGTCAATCTATTATGATGTAAAACATCCGGTATATTAGGTATATTAGGTATAAGGTATAAGTATATTAGGTAGAGTGGTAACTCCGCATTCATTAAATCCCCAATGTGTATACACTTTCGATTTTGTTAAATGAACTCAAGGGGGATACAGTCGGAATTGTTTCCAAACGTGAGACATGCACGTTTATGCAGTTTTGAAGAAACTACAACGGAATTGACTGATCATGATAGCATAAAGCGGAAGGAAATGATATTATTTTACAGATCGTTGGTGTCATGACAGCCTTGGAGAGGTAACGTTTGCTAAATTGGCAACTCGATGACCCATGCTATTGCTTTCATGCTGAATCTCAAAAGAATCTTCTTAAACGTGATCATATCATAGGCAACCTCCCACTGCCAACCACTCCACTGCCTCCCACTGCCAACCACAAGTCGGCCCATCGAAGTGTCAGTGGCACGAAACGTTGGCTTTTTACTACTTGTACTTATTTTAACTTACCATCGGTCAATAAATATAAAGGAGAGAAAGTGAATTTTTCACCATGACTATTATTAACCTCCCACTGGTACAGCAAAATAACAGAATCAAAGACAATGATTTCAATCAACTTTGAAAGATGTAAATGGGTCCACATCACCATTCAGATTCAAGAAGTGAAACATTTGTTTAGTAAATCATAAACTCATGACGATGAAAATTGAATTAAAAACTTGAAATTTCAGCCAAGACAGCGCAATAAGATCTCGACTTTTTCATGAAGACTTACTTCCATTGTAATGCGGTTAATGAAATTCCCTTGACAATCAGCTTAATTTCCGTTTAGTTAGGATGCTTATTAGCAAATATTCATTCCTTTCGACATCCAACTTGTTTCATGCTACTTATATGGGGGCGTCATCTCGGTAGTATATAATTTTGATTTTTTTAAACTGCTCAAATAATTTTTTGGACCACGGGAACGTAATCTCCTCAAAAAAACAGAATTTTTTCATATAAACATTTTTATTGTATACAGATACTTTTTGAGTCGACACTCTGCCTATATATCTCTACTCTATGCTTGTAACTGAAACTGCACTGCGCCTACTTCCCCCTTCTATGTAATATGACCTCTAGATTACGAATATGATGGTTAAATAGTCATTCATCGAAGACATTAATCACACTGGAAAACGTGTCTCCGGAAATTGCGTATAATTACCTGAAGGAATGCCACATAAACAAGGAACAACATCGCGGAGAAACGTTTGATGGCAATAGCGCGCGCAACCTCCTTAAAATGTAGCCAAATTGCGCTCGATTGCAGGAATCGATATTTTGCCTTTCGTATCGGCTTTCTAAAGTTTACGATCATGTAGTTACCGAATGTTTGGACAAAGATTTGGACGAGAAGTTGAATAAAACCGCACTCTACGTGACACCGTGCAGGAAACAATATTGTTTCATGAAATGTATTTTGTTAATTTTTACTGGTCTTATTACTAGTTAAATTACTTAAATTACTACTAGTTATAATTTACTAGTGTCTCCCTAAACAAATAATGAAATTGACAATTTTACCCGTGTCGCTACCTACCATTAGATAAAATCACTGATCGATCAATGCAGTGAAGTCAATCATCTAAATATGTCAAGGAATGAAAATGCTGTGTTGAAATAAACAATTTTCAACAAACCTTAAATGAACATTACCTGACATTTGTGAAATGATTCTTTGTGAAATTCATGCTTCGATTTTCGTAGTTAAACAGAACTTGTAGGCTATATATGCCTCATCAGGTCTAGAGATATGTTTATAGGCCTATGTATACCTACTAGGACTAGTGAATGAATTTGTCTAGCGCATCATAGTTCATTTTTTAACTGAGTACATTGCTTTACATATATATCATTCTTATTACATACATGACCTGAGATCGGTGCAACAAATATAAACATAGTTCTTACATAAACAAACCTATTTACAAAGTCTAAGAATGACTTCAACTCAAGAGACAAGAAAATGACCAAAAGAATGAAAGAAAACACTTCAAAGAGTGGTGCGCGCCAGGAGAGCTCTGGCAACTGATCTGGACAGCGTCATGCCCAGGAAGTCAAGTATGTCATTGCGAATCAATGAGTACCGTTCGTTTCTACACACTGACCGCGATCTGGAAATCCGATTTAATGTTTGCATTGCTTCCGGGCCCCAAATACCGTAAGTGGTGACCGCCATAGGTGCGCAAATCCATCCCATCATGGCACACTTTCCGTCGTTTGCTTGATGTTTGCGTTCTCTGCTGTTGTTAGACACATATCCGATGCTGCACTCGCTCCATGAATAAAATCAGAAGTGGGCGGATGTGCAACAGTGTGATGTGAACAGCAGCTGCCTTCCCTAGTGACCAGTCTGGGATGAGAATGTCCGCTGGCCTGTCTAGATCGTCACTGAAGCCTTGTTCCAATCTCGGATTCAGTCTTTCTTGTTGGCAAAAACGGTGGATGGAATTGCGAATGGTGTTATGTCGTCTGACTAAGTCGGGTCCTCGCTTACAAATTGTACCGTGTACCCCAAAATCATCCACAACTTTGACGGGACACAAAGAGCAGACAGCATCATAAATCAACGGTAATCCCATGCGAAGTTTCAGCAGTATTTGGGTCTCATTAGGTTCGAATCGTTGACCCAGACCTGGAATCGGCTTCGCTTTAATCCATGCAGATGCATGGTTATTAGAAATGGCGGAAAGATGGGCTTTATCAACCAAGGATTGATTTATTTCTAACAGTTTCTTCACCATGAGTCTTCTATCTTCTCTGATAAAAGCTTTTGAGAGTGGCAGCTGGACATCAACGACTGCACCTTCAAATGACAGGGAGAATCAGTTCTCAAATTATCCTCTTCGATGGTTTCTTTGATATTAGCCGATGGTGAATTCGTGGATGAGATTGATGACAAATAGGCTGCCGATGAGTGCTTCTCAACAGATCTGATTCCAAGTCCTCCTCGTTTGAGACTCAGTTCGGTCTGTAAACGAGCAGCATCTGTCATACCGATTGATACTGAATCCTCCAAACACCGCATGACATCTGCATCAAATTTGGCGAACTGTCTGATGATATTCTTTGGTGGACAACAGCGAGCTATGTGACTAAGCTTACAAAAGCCGCTACATAGTCTCAAACTATGCAGAGCAATTTGAGGATCATTCAGCTGCACACCAGCATCAAGGAGACGTTCAGAATCTTTTATTTTCTTTGATACGAATGCAGCACGAAATGACTATTCACCGATAGGTGCTTCTAAAATGTCCATGTTAGGCTCATGAAACTTTCGCACATGTGATGGGAAACAGCTGAGATCTGTTTTACTGTAGAGTTCACACTTGTGCAAATTGAGACGAAGAACAGAGTCTGTAGTCGCTTCATTAGTTTCTGTAGTAGCTTTCATTCGATTGGCTTCTAAGCCATCTTTTAGGCAAACTCGTGGCTTTTGTTCCATCTAACATAAAAAACACTGTTGAATTATTAGATAGTTTAAATAAACTCACGTACTCTCGTAGTGAGAATATAACCTTTGCTTCTCTTGATGTGCGTAATCTCTATAATAATATTCCCTTGGTAGACGGTATTCAAATCGTCTTAGATTTTGCTAAAACCCACTGGCATAAAGTGAATAATTATGGTTTCAATACTGACGATCTTTCAGTATTCCTGAATTTTGTCTGTTTCAATTATGAAGTGACATACAACAATAAGATCTACTTACAAACCCAAGGTTGCCCGATGGGTGCACATTTTGCCCCTCCTTTCGCTATTATTTTTATGCATCACATAGAAACATTAGCTTTGCAACGCCTACGCGATAATCACTACATATGTCCTCCTTATACTATCGGTATATTGATGACATAATTTTCGGGCCTTTTTCTATCGATAGTCCTAATTTCTCAATAGTTTAGGATACTTTTAATTCTATGAATGAACAAATAAAATTCACTTTAGAAGTTCCTAATAACAAGATTTTAAATTTCCTGGACGTTAGCATTTCGGTTACTGACACTGTCCATTATTCTTGGTATTCTAAGGACTGTCATTCAGGAATCACCTTAAAAGCTGATAGCTGGGTACCTTCCGTAGTAAAAACTAACTTTATTCATAATAGTATTAAGCAGATGAAAATTCGTTCCTCCAACTCTCAAAATTTTGATAAATCTCTAAATATTTTACATAACAGATTTCTAAATAACGGTTTTAAAACTAATGTCAAACAAGTCAATGTCCCAAATGTTAAGAAGAATGAACATAATAACTCCGTTGCCTATCTCAAAATGGATTTTATAAGTGATAGTTGTTCTCGTAAATTAAATAGACTAACTAAAAAGTACGATTTACCAGTCAATGTTGTTAGCAAACCTGGAAACTGTTTAAGTTCTTGTTTTTCTCCCGAGCTTGTTAAGGATACTTGCTCTTGTAAAATTTGTGGGAAATTACCTAAATACCAGTCTTGTAATATGCGCTATATTGTTTACTGTTTTAGGTGTAATTTATGCCAAAAGGCTTATATTGGTTCTACCAACCGTCCTTTTTCTTTTCGTTTTCATGAGCATCGCAGAAGTATCGTTAATCTTGATAACAAAAGTGCGCTGTCGGACCACATCATGAATGATCATCCTAACTGTCTGTTAAGTATTGATGACTTTGATATTGAATTTCTAGATCGTCAATCTGACCCTGTTCGCACTCGTATCTCTGAAGCTAACTGCATTGATCGCTATTGTCCTAAGTTGAATCGAAAACAAGAGATGAACAGTCTTTAACGCTTGACTTTGTTTTTAAATGATTTTAAATGATTGCATTGTCCTATTTCTCTACCCATGATTATGTATCTGTGATACGAAACGTCGGGTGTGTAAATTTCTTTTTAACCTTTTACTTAAACTTGCCAATAAATTAGGGAGTGCATCAAATCTGTTTTTTGCTATCTAGCTTCATTAGTTATTCTCAAACACTGTGAATTGGCGGCCCTACTTCCACATAGCACTCCATCTTCTAGGTACCACATATTAAAGAACCACAGAATTAAAGGCATTTGCCATGTCAATCTTCATAATGACAAAATCATCATCCTGCCAATGGGTAGTAACGATGTCACGCATCTGATGGATAACTCGTTCCACTCCTCCAGGGCAAGCGACTCCAAACTGATGACCACTAAAAATTGCGCTCGCCTCCGATGAATGAACACTACACACCCGTTTGCCGACTAATCTTCGGAGAACTTCCCCACTGCAGTAGGACGGATGTCTAGAGGCGAGTTGTATTCTGAGTTACGTAATGCAGTAAGTGAAGCACTTGCAAAGAAGGGTGCGACTTCTTCGCAAGCCATGCCAGATATCATGTGGTTAATGAATCTGCGCAATATTGTTTGGAAATTGATCGGTGAAGTCCCGTTGCATGGCGCTGTTGGATGTTGAACACGCATACCTGAAGGACCAGACTGTTCTCTTTGGGAATGATGAAAGAGTAGCAGGAATGTCAAAGTTCTGAGGCAGTTGTGGAACAGAATCCAGCGAAATTTCCGGTGGAATAAGCGGATCACATTGCGGATGCTTCTCTGCCTTTACTGATAAGAACTTTACACAACAAACCATCTTCAGCAAATGAAATTGCAGCCTTCTTTACTCCTTCAGGAGGTCCCTTCTGATGTGAATCACTAGCAAATGCCTTTGACGAGGAATTATTATTTACTTGTCTTGCATTCAAATATGCTTCCTTTCAAAGGTTGGTATAATCATCTGCAGCCCATCTTTCGCACAAATTGTTAATGTCAATACGATTTAACAGCTTCTTTCCCGCAGATGGTAGAACACATTTTGGCAACATTGCTAGAAGAATGAAGTGCTTCACATCATTGTGTAGTATTTCTGGTACCAATACATCCTGTAAAATGCGACCCCAAATTTGCTTAGCTTCGGCTGGAGCGTACTTAAGCGTTGGTCTGTGTGAACTTAAGACTTCAGTCATTGATAGAAGACAACTCTCTGATCCGGCTTACCCAACCAAACCTACATTCATTTCCTGGATGTTAGCAATGCATCTGCAGGAATGTCGGCTTCGATCTTCTGCAACAATCTTTTTACAATTTCAAATGTATTTCCTATTCTTTGTCAGCCATGGCTCCGGAACATCACCTCAAAAGAGACCAAATGCATGTTGTTGACGGGGCCATGTCGAGATATACTTATATTTCTAAATCCATGGTTCAATGATATGGGAATAATGGCATTACCCTGCCGTCATTTTTCAATACTTATAACATAGAAGTTACAGCCAAGATCATAGACTTCTAAATTGCAGAAGAATGCTCTGTTACAGGAAGTCTATGGATAGATGTAGATGTATAAGTAGACAATGGAAATACCACATGAGATTTCTCGGTAAGTAATGAACAAATCGTTAACGCGGCCTCTGATTTGTACATTACTTACCTTGAAATCTCATATGGTATTCCTACATTGTGTAGTAGCACTATGTTCCGTTTGAAAACTGGACAATGTACTCTATGACATCTACGCATGATCCAAGAAATCTATGCACAACTCCTTTCACTTATCTATACAGGGGCAATACGATTCATTCCATGAACATCTAGTGATTTGAAAATTCGCGTGACAGGCCAACTATACTGCAAAGTGCGCATGAAAGGCAAAACTAAACGCGGTTATAGAAATCCACCCGAAACTCAGCACTTACAACGAAAACTAAATGAAAAAACGGCAAAAGTTTTGGTGAGGAACCATCTACTAAGCTCCATGCAGAACAAGTAGAGAGATTAATCTGCAAAATTATGATCACCAAAATAAGTCTTGAAACACCAAATTTCAATGAATATTGCCAAAGCCAAAGGTCAAAAAGTCAACTCATAGAAGGCTGGCAGGAGGAACATAAAAATGCGTCCGACCAGTGGCTGGAATCCATTTATCACAGTTTATGTATTGTGTGTAATTGAGTTATGGTACAATGTGGAAAAGAGAAGGCAACAATATAACATTAACATGGATTTTTGAGGGCAACAATGTAGGACATTTGAGGGACATTGTTCTACACTGAGGCTGTAGAACTCGGGATACACAACTCCCAAATCGTGGAGAATGGACGAGCTATTATCTTAATAATATCATCTTATTATATATCTTGTATCTTATTAATATCGATATGACAGTAAGCTTCCAAGTGACAATACCAATTATTGCCCTGACCACCGCAAATTCAGCAGGATTTACATCATAAATAGGAAACTTTTAAATCGTTCGAGAAGACGTCGACAAATTGAATTGACTGATTTAACTAATGCAGAACAATTTCAATTCCTTAGTGAGGAACTTGATGACAAAACTTGTTAACATTGTTATCGATTAACGCAATGCAACAGTAAATTAAGCAGCAACATTTTCTTGATTTTCGCAGAATACTTGAATGTTGGTCAGTCATATAGCCTATCACAATATTCAGAAAATTGACTATATTGACAAATTATAATGAATGCTACAAGTGGTTCAGATAGAAAATAACTATGACAACAATTCCACTGAAATTTGAGGAGTCAAATGGTCACAGTGTTTGGGGCCTACTATCGAAATAACATTCAATCTTTTTGTGGATAGCAGTATAGTAATAGCAGAAATATGATAGTCTATCGCATCTCTATGCAGAACGTACACTAAATGGATTTATGATGTAGGCTAGCTACATCAGTAACATATCCCGATATTTTCTGAGGTGCTGTGGAAATCAGATATACACGCACATATCGTAAGCTTTGGTCTTGTGTTATCGGAACTGCCTACCTATGGAGACTAGATGCATAATGGTCTAACATATAATTAATCCTAATATGAGAGAGAGATATCATCAATGGAAAGAATACGCACATATTGTCCATATTGTAGTCCGGTCATGATAAAATTTGATAATAAACTGGTTACAATCATCATAAAAGTGCATGAAGAGCGATCGTCTCAACCAATAATGTCCAGAATTAGAAGATTTCAAATGCGTGTTTGAGAGATGCCAAGTAGAGTGGAATTTGATGAATTCAGTAGGGGTTGGTAATGGCAGAACGAATGGTATAAATATTCACATCACATTATTCATAGCCTTGGTTATATGCATTTAAGGCTAGGTACATAAACTATGATTAAATAAGACACTCAAAATTCTTTAGGCCTGCACTGTAAACTGTAGGGCACTAGTTTAGGCACGAAGCTGAAACTTCGTGCAAGTTAGCGCCTAGTTTGTGCCTGTCTAGTGCCGCGAGGCACCACTAGGCGCCACTAGGCACTAATAGGCACCAAACCAAATATTTGTTTATCCAATGAGATCGAAGGAAAAATCAATGGGAACGAACTCGGCACTCTGAACTTCGTGCCTACTCGTGCCTTGTGTTAGTTAGAATTGATGCCTAAATTTCGTGCCTAATTCAATAAGCCTTTTACTTCAAAGACAGATGGAAATGAAAAAATCCTATCTAATCGAGAAATTCCAGTTTTCCTTGATTCTTTCAAAAAATCATCTCATCATTTCCAACCTTGGAAGGATAGAAGATCATAAGTCAATCACAGACCGCAGAAGGTCGAGTTCGATATGCAGACTGATATTTATCCATTCTCAATAAGGATCCTTGTAGCAGCTTAACTGGTGCTGTTTATGATGAAATCAGGCGAAGAGCACCGGCGGACTTTTCTTCATCGCTACTTCTATATCGGTGATTTTCCGTAGTTTGGGAGTATTCAAAGATATTGATCAAGTCATAGAGTATTCAGACGATGATACTTTTTAACTTTATTTTGTGCATTCTATGATACTTCGGAGAAATCAGACCAGAACTTCTATCATTAGAAGATTAATTGTCAGTGTGAATTCTACTCACATTGAACGGCCAATTTCATTGTTTTCCTTGGACCATCCACAAATCCGCAGACCAAGGACTTTCCATTGTCAGAACGAAGAGGTGTTATCCACCAACCCAATTCCCTCACTTCATATCCTTCACTGGCAGCCTTCGGAGTGTCATAATGCGGCTTGCCAAGATCTCTTCCTCCTGAAAATAAGAATTACTTCAGCAGGAAGTTTCACAGAAGGAAGAACATTCACTCACCAATCGTCGCCTTTATCCTTCTAGAATGAGAAGAATCTCCTGTCTGCACCTCACAGATGATGTAAGCGTCCTTAGAGGCAGTTACAGGATATTTATGCTGTCTGTCTTTGATCGTTAAGTTGCGAACAGAAGGACTCCATCTGACCGTCAGACGTTTCGTCTTGACACCTTTCTTTCCTTTGTCGGCGGCCTGTTGATGATGAAAATGTGTTCATTCAATGACAAATTTACTCGAAGGGAATTCAGTTTCACTCACAGATGTTTTGGTATACTAGTGTAATCACTTTCTCAGTCAGTTGCCCTTTAACCTTTGCTTTTAAGAATAATCCGGAGATGGGCGAGTGCGAACATGACACAAGCATGCAAACGACGATGTAAACATTCTTTATCCGGATCGGATGTGCAATGTAGCGACTACAGACGCGCATAAACGGCACACATTCCTTACCCAGCCCTACCTATATAATAATAATAATAAAGGCTTTATTTTAGCTCGATACACATTAGGCGCGGAGCCTGTTTTCGATATGGTCGAGCAAATACACTACAAAGATACGTGTAAAAGGAAAAAACAATAAACATTATGAAGTCATTCCGAAGGACAACTGACAATAAAATTCATAGCACTTTCTTTTAAAGTTGGTCAACGTATCGCATTGTCGCACATCAATTGGGAGTTCGTTGTATGACTTAGGCCCGACAACGCTAAACGATGACATCCCCAAAACTGATCGACTGAATGGTATGTTCAAAGTGAACGAGTCGTAGGATGAACGAAGTGAACGATTGCACTGTTTATAGCCTACCAGCTCGCTAAGATATGAACACTTTGAACACTTGTATGCAGGTTTTGTATTTGGCACGATATCTTATAGGAAGCCACTGTAGCCGTTCAAATAGCTCAATTTTTGGTACATTATCGATTGCCGGAACATTCAAGATATGACGCATCAATTTTCCCATCAGTCTATCGAGGCGATTTGAATTTGATTCACTTCCATGTCCCCATACAGGAATGCAGAAATCTAAGTGCGGAATAATAAACGATGAAGCAAATTGAAGCCTCGCAAAATGAGGCAAATATGCCTTGATCTTCTGTAGCAAAAAGAGCTTGGGCTTCACCTTCTTGCTAATATAGTCCACGTGCCGATTCCATGATAGGCTTTTTTCTAGAATAACCCCGAGGGTCTTGTGGTAATCGACAAATGTTACATCGCTGTTGTCAATTTTTAGCTGTAGCCTCTCCTCTCTCTCTCTACCTCATGGATACATCCTCCACTTCGAATCAGCAGAAAGCACATCATTACTCACCGGGTCATTTGGAATCCTTAATGTGCGTTCTCTCTACAGGAAAGTAGACGATATCCTCAAGACTCAACGTGGCTATTCCTCAGATGCAATACTTTTGGTTGAGATCTGGCATAACACGGACTCCGTCTCCGTGCTGAAGTCTTCACAGTGACAGAGGGACCAAGACCGCGCAATTCCCATGCTGCTGATCAGCAACTTCTTGCCAATCACGGTGGCATTACGGTGACGTCAATTTCACAAGTTCACTGCCGGGTGGTGTGAGTACTGGACGGTCAGTAACAATTAACGCACAGTCGCTTCCGTCCCTACTTCGGCGGTAGCCAGCTTCTAGATGGAGGAGAAATCGGCCGGATGTCGCGTTGATGAGGAAAGACTCTTCGTCTAGTTTATTGAAACGGCAGTCAAATAGTTGTTCCTTTATATTCCACATTAATGACATGGTCAGTCGTACATTCAAGCCACTGGTATAGCCGCGGCTCTTCATGTAGTTGAAGATGATGCCTTTGTTTCTTCGTAGGTGAAGTTGGTCGCTATTTCAAACTCTGCAGCAATTGTGCCCAACCTGTTCGGATGAGCTGTTTTTATCTTATTGAATTAGATCTTCCTCCTTTAGGAAACTGACAATCTGTTTCTCGTTCTTTGAAGTGCATTGTCGACGCCACCTGATAGTGCAATACCAAAAGTTCGGCTGCTTTCCGGTCTACCGACTACAATGTTTTAGTGCAGCTGTTCTCAACGATCTCTTCGTCCTAGCCCTACTAAGCTGCTGTTCCCTTGGTCTGAACACAGTTGTGTAAAATCACAAAATAAAACACCTTTCAGTCGTGCTACTAACTTGGCTTTGATAGCGGATAGTTGGTATACATTGATAGCTTGAGCAAGACTTAGTGGTTGCTCAAACTTTGCATGCGTGATTCTTCGACGGTTGGGCGCAGATTTCGTGATCCCTCAATCAGGGATATCCCTGCTCTCAATGTCGTAACCCTCAAGATCGCCTCTCATCATGGTAGGCAATGACCTTGTTGTAAACCGAAGAAATTGAACTCGATTGTGCATCAACACAATTTTCAAGAATGATCAAGTTAACAAGGCGCGTGTTTTAAGAGATAAGAGAATATATCTTTGAAATCGACAACCTCTCCCTGGCTCGCACTCATGCCTGCAGAATCTAATTCTGTGCTCATAACATTCCAACAAAATAGTACAATATCCTTTCACGACGAAGACTTATTATCACATCAACACAGAACACATCCACATATTGCTGTTATGTCTACACCGAATTAATGCTTTGCACGAGTTGTACATGCACATAACTGTTCCTTTACATTTAAGAAGATCCAATCAATGTTGTAATTAAATAACAGTTGCAAGTAATAACTGAGTGAACAATGGAAGACTGTCCTAGATGATCTCAGAACTCAAATTACTGATGGAATAATAACAAAACTAACCACGGAAATGAAACAATTGCGAAACCTAAAATTAAGTAGATTTCAGCAGCCATGAGTGTTGTAATATCGCAACACAAAAGTAACACACAATGAAAAAAGATGAATTCTGTATTTGGCTCTATGATTGGTGATGTAACAAACCTCATTCTTGAATGGTCACAAAATTTCGTACTATGCGAGGATGATACCTCTAACTCTAGTTGATCTGTGCCACATGCATACCGTGTAAGATGATGATTCACTCACCGACTTTCCTGTACACGTCACATTCCGGCCGTTGTATTGCGGAGTAGCCAACAAGGAAACGGTCAACTTCTGATCAGAAGACGGAAGACTGTGGACGGTGACGCCGCGCATTGTGAAAGGAAAATGTCTCTTTGTCTCCCAGCGCGTCCACCCGGATTCGAATATTTGAATGAAATTCTGTCCTTTTGTCTTTGAGATGAGAACTCGAACACCTCCAGGATTGAATTCCAACTCAATCTCATGCAAATCTCTGTCCTCAGACGAACACGTGATGGAACGATTCTCCTTTTCTTGCAGCTCAGAATCTCCGACATCAAGACTCAGAGGCAGCGGCCGTTCTGTAAGTGAAATTCCTTTTCTTCATACAAGTCATTGTCATTTATATCTGGGTTGTTCATCGAAAATCTATTCAACACCATCTTCAAAGTGAGTCAAGATTACAAATAATTCACAAATTATTGGAAATAGTTAATAAAGAGTGATGGTATGATACTTATCTGCAATTAGGTACGCAATCACGAATTTCGCGCTATGTGAGCAAGTCACTTCAAGACCATTTACAAGGATGCATGCACAGATGATAAAAGGAAACAGTAAAGAACGAATTTCACGATGATCTTTCATGATAAAAGGTTTTGACAGCATTTTTAAAATGGCGAAGGAAGTGTGACAATCTTCACTCGGTAGGCAAGTTGCAATTAATGAATGAATTCAGTAGATTCATGTCTAATTGGGAGAATGGGGATAGTCATTCAGAGTTAAAACTCCATCAAGCACTTCAACAGAATAAAAGAGAGTGCTCTTTAAAAGTTGTGATACGTCAATGGAAATCCTTCAAGCAACCTACAGGGACTCTTCAACTGTTCTATTCTTTCGATCACTGGCTTCGGTAGCAGGCGATTGTACAGCAAGCACTTCGGGCAGAATTGTACTCGACTGTCGTTCGCTATCTATGTTGGCGTGTCATGCGTGTCGTGCACTATCTCTGCACTATCGAATTCAAAGGATGTGTTGGGTTTAAAGAGGAGGAGATTCGTCTGCAAAATATACGTCAAGGAGCACACTTGCGATCTGGTCCATGCATTTCCTATTCCATCTCGTGACACGTATGATCGACTTTTTGTTCATGATCACTCATCTAATTTCTATGATCAATGTGAACGACGGCCTCGTTTTCTTCGACCTCTTCCACGCTGTGATGGCATTTATTTCAACGTTCCGAACAAGGTTGGACCTTGACCTTGGCCTTGGATGATCTTCGGTGCCGTACCCAAGGTTCTAAATTTGGCTAACTTTTGATAAAATCTGAAAATGATGCTAGCCATTTAGAAAAAACAAAATCGGCATTTCTAACACCTAACATCAATGAAAATCAAGTGCAGAACAGAAATTACAGCACAGAAAGAATTCTGGACAACTAATTGTCAATCAGTTTTCATTTGGAAGCGGAGGTAGGTTAAAATCATTTGATGTACATAAAATGAAACAAGAAGATTTTGATGGCATACATCTTGTGTTGTTCCGCAGCAGCCAATACGAAGAGTAGAGATGTGATGGAACAGCTAAGTCCTGAAGTGCATGCACAGTATGTACCGGCACTATATATGCCCAGACAATATGAAAATAATTAATGACAATATGAAGGTTAAGAAAAAGATTGAGTGCTGCCTATTGGCCGCAAATACAAATTTAGTAATTAATGATTTATGAAGAGTTGTCAGCTTAAAATTACTTGGGACGTCAAATAGATGAAAATTTGAAACAATAACCCTTTCATGCTTAAATTATTTTCAAAATTAAAGTTCGAGCGTTCTAGACATCGCACGAGGTTGGGAGTGATGCCATTAGAATCGCATTGATCTCCTCTTTCTTTTGGTTACAAACTTTCGACAGTGATATATCTTCATGTACCGTATGCTTCTCATGTATCAGGGCACATTTTAGCAAATACACTGCGTGACAATTGTCAAGTTGTCATTCTGTCACGCGACCTTCTTAGTTGTCCCCAGAGGTGGGCATGTGCACTCCTAAGCAGCGAAGGACAATGGAAGGAGTGATTGGAGTAAATGCCACAGTAATTGGGGTCGAGGGGAGTAGGTCTTTCTTTCGGCTGGAGGAGCACCACAGCACTTCAGTTTTGGGGATGTTCAGTCGAAGCTTGTTAGCGCTCAGCCACTGCTAGAGGTCTTCAACACAGCGCTCCAGTCGGGCGTCCAGTAATGATGTGTAATGATGATGTAAAAAATGTGTGGAAAGGAGTGTTGTGACGTGCGGTAGGCGAAGTAAAACTCTATGCATACGCACAGCGCGAGACGACGACCGCCTTGGCTGAACGCAGGAGGAAGAGTCATCAACATTCTCATTAGATAATCCTGATTTGACATTTAAAAACTTCAAATGATTAACCATAGTACTGATGATAAATGGAATGAACATACTACTGACAAATACTCTCAATTTTCTCCTTGTCCAAATGGCATACGTTCGTAACATGTACCGAAATATGAACGATAGTTAGCTAGAAATGTCTGAAAGCCAAAATCACAAACTATCTTCGGTCCTTTATTGATGTGTATGCCAGTTAAGGATACAAGTGATGACAACATATATTTCTGATTAAATGAATTCCAAAAGTTCACGAATTATTATATGTGCTCGCTCCAGGGATCATGCATAGCTAGACAGAGTTACCGTGTGAAATCTCTATGGAAACTCCCGACATAGCATTGAACACTTCACATAGACCAGGTACAGCATTTATACGAATCATGCATGTTGTCGAGGCACAGTCAAGCATAGTAGTTCACAATTTTATTACATCTGTGCATTGAAGTCATGCATATGTACACATTCATAACAATGCGTCGACTGTGCTTGATTTTGTAGCGGCACCCGTACCCGTTCCCGGGTACTTGTTTCAATTTCTAACCGGACTGTGACCGTGTGAACAATAGGCGCGACCTGTGCCCGGGTACTTGTTTCAATTTCTAGCCGGACTGTGACCGTGACCGGGTACTTGTTTCAATTTCTAACCGGGTACCCGTGTGAACAATAGGCGCGACCTGTGCCCGGGTACTTGTTTTAACACTATACCCGATCCGCATCCACTCCTTGTTAACCATGCAAGCAAATAGTTCATAACCACAAACCCGGTGCTTGCCTGTTCGTTATCAGTTTTTGACTAGTGCTCTAATCAGTCATGTGATTTTTCTGGTGATTACTGAAGGTTCGGTTGTGCTCCTTATTCTGGCATCTAATACAATTTGTTAAATTTAAATTGACCCAATGAAATTCCTGTCCATCATCAATTTGCGTCGGTCTTACCTGATTAAGATCGTAATTTATCTAATCTAACTGGCTCTAAGTTGAATTCGAATGGTCATTTTTGGGGAAACCTCTGCTTATCAGGCAATGATCGGAGTTAATTAAGACAACAGATGGCACTATCTGTGTTTCATAAAGTAGTTAGCATTATTTAGAGTACAAACGATGTTTAATACTTATATTTTATATATGTTGCTCCTGTTTGTATAGAATGATTGATGTCCAATATCTCCATCTCAGTGGAACTTCTGCACACAATTCAACGATCCGAAGGCTGCATTTGACTCCAGAGATGCGGAATGGGAGACCTTGAAGAAAGTCACCGACTGCGTGTTGTAACTTTTGTGACTTTTCTTTGCTATCTTCGGTATCGGCCTATTGCTCTTAAAAATTGTAATAGCCTATTTTCTATCATTATTGAGCCTTGTTTCTCACTTGCCACCTAGAAATTATTGTACCGAAAATTTAACTAAATGCTCATTCAAGTAAGGAATATCCTATGCACACGTATTTGGCTTACAAATCTACATTTGCCTGAGTCATTTGGTTGCATTAGCAGATTGATATTCTTTATTTATCTCTACTGATTCGCAAGTTTTTGTCGTCTGCTCTTAATTCTCTAATGATTCATGAGGCAAGACACCTTTTTCCATAAAACCACCGCACCGTACTTAACCGTAAACGTAATTTTACTTGGAAATGTTTCTTTTTAATAGTATAACGACATTGTCTTTATTTCTTTGATTTTATAACAGATCGATTATTGATTAGTTTGTGTTTTTCAAACTTCCTCTTTTACTCACTCTGGATTTTTGGTTCACTTAACCTAGTTATTGACCATGTCTTTGAATTACTCTAATCTACTATCATAGATATAGACTTCGATGAAAATCATCTTGATTTTCTCGACCACTCATGTCACCGAATTATTGCACAAGAATTTGGAGGATGTTGACCCATTTGTGTATGGTGATGAAATTCAGCACAATGAACCAGTTATTGAGGTACACTTAAGTGTGCAGTTAACGATGCCTATTAGATGAAAATGAAAGTTCTGACAAGTCGTGGACAAGTGAAAAATCTGAGCTTTCATTACAACTGTAACTGCAATGCGAGTAGATGGCTTACAGTTGAATGATTTGCTGTGAGAAATCTTTATCATACTGCTCATGTATCCGACGAAAATCATTCAACATTTTCATGTGTCTTGCTTTGTGGGCTCACCCAACAGGTCTTCTATATCGTAATTAGTTTAAAATATAGCTTAATAATGATTAATCACATTTATCACGCAAGCTTAATTATATCACAAATAATTTTATCTGAGCTATTTATACTATTAGAGGAAATATTTGCAAGTCTCCATTCGGCTGTGCAGTAAAGGAGACTTGCAGAATTCTTCCACTTCAGACGTCCTTGACACACCTGGAACTATCATTATAAGTCATTCAAAATTATTGAACGCGTGATACTAATGTGAAAATGATCATTATTGACATTTCATGCATTTTAAGTGGTGAGATGGGTAGGCTGCGTGATACTTTGCAATTCAACATCGAAGTTGATTGTGTGATATGATGTCAGTTCTAATTGTTTCTAGTGAATGTCAAAACTCTTCAGAAGCCCCATAGAAGCGCTATGGGAGCTGTAGGGTTGGTCTCAGTACCTATACCCAGCCCATACCCACGGCAACCCTGTATCTTTATAGTCTTTTAATCTCTATGACTCAGCAATCCTAGTGACGTCCTGAGGAGGAATAAAGAGACGATGACGTCCTGAAGAGGATTAAGGAGAAGATGTCCTGAGGGGAAATAAAGAGACAGTGACGTCCTGAGGAGGAATAAAGAGACAGTGACGTCCTGAGGGGAAATAAAGAGACGATGACGTCCTGAGGAGGAATAAAGAGACTGTGACGTCCTGAGGGGAAATAAAGAGACAGTGACGTCCTCAGGAGGAATAAAGAGACTGTGACGTCCTGAGGAGGAATAAAGAGACAGTGACGTCCTCAGGAGGAATAAAGAGACTGTGACGTCCTGAGGAGGAATAAAGAGACGATGACGTCCTGAGGGGGAATAAAGAGACGGTGACGTCCTCAGGAGGAATAAAGAGACGGTGACGTCCTGAGGGGGAATAAAGAGACAGTGACGTCCTGAGGAGGAATAAAGAGACAGTGACGTCCTCAGGAGGAATAAAGAGACGATGACGTCCTGAAGAGGATTAAGGAGAAGATGTCCTGAGGGGAAATATGAGACTGTGACGTCCTGAGGAGGAATAAAGAGACTGTGACGTCCTGAGGAGGAATAAAGAGACGGTGACGTCCTCAGGAGGAATAAAGAGACGATGACGTCCTGAAGAGGATTAAGGAGAAGATGTCCTGAGGGGAAATAAAGAGACTGTGACGTCCTGAGGAGGAATAAAGAGACTGTGACGTCCTCAGGAGGAATAAAGAGACTGTGAAGTCCTGAGGAGGAATAAAGAGACAGTGACGTCCTCAGGAGGAATAAAGAGACTGTGACGTCCTCAGGAGGAATAAAGAGACGATGACGTCCTGAAGAGGATTAAGGAGAAGATGTCCTGAGGGGAAATAAAGAGACTGTGACGTCCTGAGGAGGAATAAAGAGACTGTGACGTCCTGAGGAGGAATAAAGAGACAGTGACGTCCTCAGGAGGAATAAAGAGACTGTGAACTTTGTGTGAATGCTATGTAAGCATTACTACTAGACCGCCAATGATCATGGTGTCAATTCTGATACAACAGGAATTATTAGCACACTGTAATCACAGTCAGACCTTGCCGAAACGATGCCCAAAATTTATCACATTTTTCTTTTATGCTGCAGAAGGCCTATTAAATCTAACTATGGATAAGTCTTGTTCCTATTGCGTCTATGCAGGTCTACGTCTTTGAAAAATATAACTATAAGGGCCGAAATTATTGCAAAAAATAAGCCTAGATTAAGCAAACAAGAATTAATTTACAGATTCAGTTACGATGCTGTATACAGACCTAGCTATTAAGAAAAACAATAAAATTAAATAAACATAGATAATGTGTGCCTGGTAGGACTCGAATCTACGACCTGGTTACGACCTGTTGTTCTATCAACTGAGCTACGACCGTCCACGTGTGGCCGCTGCCCACTGACAGGATCAAGTCGTCATAATCACACATCAGCTGTCATAGCAATGATGATGAGAAAATAAATATTTCGTCACAATTAAGACCAATACTGAAACTTAGAAAGTTCATGATTTTTAGTGGGAAATTAAAGCAATGATGTTTCTATTGCTATAATCATAATTATGACAGCTGAGCATCATTGTCATCAGAGAATGGATCATAAAAGGGGATATTAACTGTTTAACAAAATGGGCTAAAAATTTAAATACTGAAGACGCAAGAATAGATACATGTAGTGACAGTGGGAAATTCATTGTCTATAAAATATAGACATAGAGACGGATTTACCGCCGATCACTGTCATGAAACAGAGTCGGGGTGGCACCGATTGTAAAAAAAATATTATTTTACAAAATAAGGAATCACAGAATTATAGAACCTCATCATAAGACATAAAAAATAAAAAAAACTAGTTATCACGACGTAAACATACAAGGAACCTTAGAAATTAAAATTTTTCTGAAACCATGATTTTATGCCGAATATTCGGTCGTGCTAATGCTATCTAAGTAAATATTCTATTTAAGCTATATATATACTCGTGTAAAGAAATGTTGTATTTAAGAAATGAAAGTCAAACTGTGTGATCATTAATGGTCACTGGTTAAGGATAAAAGACAATCGCGTAGGAGAGTAAGAGAATATCGATACTTCGTTTCTTCTCTAGAGGAATACTTCTACACAAGCAAGCCGAAACATGACAGTTTTGCATAAGAAACCTACTTATGATGTTAATTTTCTTCCTAATCTCCTGATCTCTGCCGACTCCGTTAGCCGCTCTACACGTGACGTCATAGCTTCCTGGAGTTGTTTCCAAAGGTATTACAAAAGATATCTCTCCTTTGCCATGTCTCGTATACTCTTCCTGATTCTTGACAATTAGTGTGATATCAGGCAGTGGATTCCCGCTGCTGCTGCAGGAGATAGTGCTGTTGACCCGAACTTCCTGCTGATCTTCAATGTTCCACTTTGTCTGGTTTGGTCCGTCTGTAATGAAAAGGAACATTCATATCCTCTACTAAGCACGAAAAATGCATTAAATGATTACAGACGGCAATCCATCTGAAAATAATAGCAACAAAGAAGAAATGTTTGATATTTCAGAAGTCAGTCTTGACAGACGAAAACTCGCATCTCTTCTCTATCAATATTGGAATGTCAAATAGCACTTGAAATGGAGAGCTGTTACACGAAGGAGTAGAAATAGTGAATTTGCGGCCTCTCGCTCTGCATTGCCCCTCCATGCAGTGCGATGAAGAACGGCAGCCGCACGGTAGTTACAGAAGGAGCACGCGTCAGCACTCGAGCTCAAAGCTACCTATCATTGCAGCAAGACCGACAGACTGTCGTGTTCACGGCTTCAGATATCTGCTCCCCACCATAGATAACATGATTGCTGTGTTATCAGATTACTATGCAGAACGGGAAGTCATGGGGCATTGCTGTGGGAGAAAGAGCGGTAATCAATGGTTGGAAGCAAATGCTTGTAGTTACAAACAATGTAAATGCGGCAGGACTTTGATGCAATGATAGATAGCTTAGAACTCATGTGATTTCCCATCGGAACAGTCCCAACCATGTCGTCCTTCTTCGGTCCTTCAATACTTTGCATTTTATCTCTGTTTTGTAGAATGTTTTGTCGGACAGAAACATCATGCATCCGTAACGGCTACAATGAAGCTTCATCCCTCCCAACGCAGTTCATAATACAACTTTGTTTACTCGTACATTGGCAATTTTGAGTCTCTTCTGACCCGAGAAGTTTGTTCATGAGCTGAGACCGCGGCCGCATCCAACTATACTTTCCTATGTACGAAAAAGAACGGCTGGTGAAGATCTTGACTGAGGGAATGTTGCATTCTTTGTGTAGAATCAAAAGAACTGGAAGCAATGAATTGTTCGGAACTGGGTTGTAACCAGAAAACACTTCCGGCGGGGACGAATATCAATTGTCTCAAAGGTGACATTTTACATAATCACTTATTCAGGAAAATCACTTATTATGTATTGAGAAAATTACTAAGGAATCTATGGTATTGCAGTGGCGGGCGCGATTCTGAAAATTTCAAAATTTTCTCAAATTCAGTGATTGGAAATCTACAGTTAATCTAGCTTGCATTATTTTTCATTTCTAGAGCATTTTTAGTAAATGTTTGATAATTTCCATTTAAGTTGAGAGCACGTGACACTCTTATCTATTTAGACTGAAATTATAACTACGGCATTAATTAATGCGATACTCTATTTGTAAATACTTGAGAAAACAATATAATAAATTAGAACATGTACGATGATGAAAATCATCCCAGCAGCCATTTACAATAGAATATAATGTTCACTAATTCAAATTATTAACACAGAAAGTCGAAGACGAGGCATGAAAAGGCTTGATATTGGGTGGTTCAATGTGCCCCACATTGCTAACCTTTCATGAAAGTCCTCGTGTGACCAGTTGACTCCGTGCCTAGGGGGACACAAGCACTGATCAACGTCAAGGGTTCAGTCACCAAATACTAACTTTGTTGTTTTTGTTAGTAAGAAGTATGGAAATTATTCTATTTTTGTGAAACGGGCATGCTAGTTTATCCCTATTTCTTTAAGAAAATGTGTAGCTATATCTCATCAAAAAAGCTGAGAAAATAGTCTCAAGACATTCTGCTATAATAATGCACCGCTGAATGTTCAAGCTATATGTATCCAAAACATCTGAGTGGATTGAAAACAATTTATGCAAGAAGTTTTGAGAATATTCCAATTTTGTGAAAACACCTACATAATGTGTTGCTCCGCAGCAGCCAATGCAAAGAGTAGAGATGCGATGGATCAGCTAAGTCATAATGTCTAAGTGCATGCACAGTATGTACCGGAACTATATATGCCAAAACAACATGAAAATAATTAATGACATTATGAAGGTTAATAAAAAGATTGAGTGTCTCTAATGCCGCGGTTTTCGATTTCCTCTTCATTTTCTACTTAAGCGCAAAATTCTAAATCAGCTGATTTTGAATTTGGCGCCATTCACATTGTTTTAATGTTAGAGCATAGAAAATGGTACTCAAACTACAGCTCATGTCAGGAGCTTTCAAATGATTTCACAAGTATCTTGCTGCGATTAAATCATAGCGTGCTGGATCAGTTTAAGTGCGACATTCCAAATGTGTGTTGTGGCACACATCATGCGTTAATGCGTTACAATGATTTGGGCAATTTCGAACCGTACTGACGAACCGTACTGATAGGGAGAAAGCTACTGTACTGCTGCCAAGGAATCTTTGTACTTAAATAATTCATGTCTGAGGACATCTTTCTATTCTATGCCCAGGAGAGCTGACGCTCTACAATCTTCATAATTAGCAAATGAATTCCCTGCGATTTCTGCTTTTTACTAGTCGTGTCGCAACAAGTTGTCCTCCTAATGATTAGTGAGTAGCTTAGCATTTAGGATTTGCATTATACGTCGTATACGAAGTCACAAAAACTCTCTTTTTACGAAGATTTCCATCCAATAAGTTTGAAATTATGGTTTTTGTGCGATGTGTGATTGTGAAGAAACAAATCAATTGCGTGAGTTGACACAGTAACTTTCAAACACGAGTATAAGCACATGTAGTGCCACTAATTTTCCAAACGTATTACGCCTTGCGAGAACATCAAAACCATTGACTCCTTCCAACTTCGCTCCGATTTTGATTAATTTTCAATACCAACAATATCATGGTCATTCGAATATCTTTCCGTCTTTCCATTTGATTTCATTTGCAAATGTGATGAAGTTAGAATGGTCCTGTGATGCACAGATGAAGTTCATCACTTTATCATTCAATTTTCGTCTATCAACAAATCGCCTCCGTCAGCTGTGTTTACTCTGACGAAATTTATTCAAAATATAGAATTTCATCAGAATGCTCTCTTATGGTCAAACTTTAATAAAATCAGAAGACGCATGGTGTGAGAAACATTGAACACCATCAAAGAAATCCGAGTTTATCGCCTGTCGATTTGCATGAAATGCAGCTTCTCATATCTCTATCAAATATAATTACGACTTGTTTTGCACATCATTCGTTCCAACATTTGAAGCAATCGTCAATAGGTCCATAAAGATTGGAGGATGTCGAATATGATGAAGGCTGCATGTTGAGGACGTTTGTTATGTAGACATTCAGTGGTCATTTGTCTCCCATTCATGTTGTACACTGTGCGTGAATTGGAAGAGATCTAGGACAATATAAGCTTCTGGGTAAATCCAATTTATTCCACAACTTTTTTTTTATTTATTTTTTTCAACTTTAGGTCTCAGATTTCCGTGAAAATTTGCATACATACTCATTTTTTTACGCTGAACACGAAAATCTTAGCGGTGACCACACCAAATGAAAACTTTCCATTGAAATCTAGCACTTTTTAAAAAGCCATTTTCTTCCACATCTCGGTCAGAGGACAAATTGTTCTCGGTCAGATAGATGTCAAACAGGAAACTCTTTGACTTCTGCATTTGGGTTGATGAGACTGGAACTTACTTGCATGCGAAAATGTAATGTATTGCATATAATATCCTTGACCGTGACCCGCCTTGTATTCTGACCGAGATCTTCAATTTTAACGTTGTACTCTGACTGAGAATTTTTAGGGTCTCGGTCAGAGGACATTTTCGTGGTTCTTGGAGATTTTGAGAAGGTTAATTAATATAAATGAAAAATTTCTTTTGCATAGATGTTAAGAGTATGGATCCCTCCTATGCTGTGGAATTTCATCGATTCGTGACAAAATTTCTGGTTTCAGCATCCATATGAAATTTTTGAGAATATTAAAATTCTCTGGTCGAAAAAACGGATAAAAATATTTTAAAATCAATATTGCTCACTTGTAACGGCATCAAACTGAACTTTCTTTACGGATTAATAAGCTGGCACACTAGAGGATTCGTTTGGTGCAAAACGTTTGATGGAAGAATCAATATTCTTCGAGAAAAGGTACCTCGGTCACAGGACAGAAAACGTCTCGGTCAGAGGACATTTTTTTCATTGGACAATGGAAACCCAGTGAAAAATTCAATGATTAATATTAGATACAATATTAAAGAGCTGATCTTCATCTTACAGATGATATAAATATTAGTGGGTGTATTTGAATGTAACCAATCGAAAATCCGTGTTGAAGTAAGGGTACTGTAACTTTGGACACACTTTTTTCGTATTTTTCCGGCAAAAAACGGCAACTTGTGAAGAAGGTCTTGACCAGTCTTGACTTTGTGACTTTCTGAAAAACCATGCCATAATTGATGAGTTCCTGACGGTTCGATTAAAAAAACTATTGAAATCGGTTCAGAAATATGAATTTTACAAATCAAAGACAGATTTTCGTCAAATGTTGTGGATTAAATTGGATTTACCCATCTACATATTCTTTTCCATTTTACATCGTCTACAGCAGCCTAATCAGCTGTTTCAATGTTGGATTCAATGCAGTCGCGGCGTTAATCTGCGTTTTATCTATTCAGGAGAACTTGAAGTACATACATTGAAAAGATAGGGAAATCAATGTCTGTTCTAGCGAGTTAAGTTCTTAACTAAAAGTTAGAAACTAAAAATTTACATGCTACTTGCTAATTTTAGTCAAAATGTCACTTGTGCCACTTACTCCCTTCATGAGCGATCTTTACTTTCGATTTAGTGCTACAATTTCGTGAATGCAGATAGAAGAGTATCTTTCACTGTATGCAAGTAATTCTCTATCCTACCATGATAAATAGATATCTAAATCAATGGAATAGGCATTGTAAGACTGGAAATAAATAAAGCTTTAACACCCAAGAAACATTTCCGATCTGTTTTTTCTCCGCCTGACATCGAACTACGAAGTTGAAATCCCGGTTGCTTTTGGAATCCCAGAATTTCGGGATTATAAAAATTCAATCCAGTGATTTGGAAATAAACAGCTCCACAGCATATTCAGAGGTAGAAAATTGTTTCCTAATGATCTTCTTTACGTTGGAAATCCTACTTCACATGATCTGATGAACTATCGTGGGTGAAATCAGTATAATAGGCATACATAACGCTGACAAGGCATTTACTACTACTATTTTGCATCATTTTTTGTTATTGAAGAATGTTGAATTGTATTTTCACAGTGACATCTGAATTAACTAACCTCTCTTCCAAGTATTGGCAAACGTCAACAGCAAAGCACTGCTATTCATGTGAAGTCTTTACGAAATGTCCATATTCAGTCTAACAGAGCATTGAAAATAGTCAGAATTTATGAGATGGATGCCTATCATAAAGTCCATCCACTACAGTATGAGAAATTGGAAATTAGGGAAAGCTTGAATTAATATGTGCTGCAATAAATGAACAGATGGTTTAGTTTGTGATCTCTCTCGGACAGCTTAAACGCAGAATAGCAAAACTCTCAGAATTATTGACCATAGAGCAATTTGCTGGCCGACATACGGCTTAACACTAGAAGGACCGACCGGTCATTTTTGACCGCTGCTAAACTACGAAGTGTTATAGCTTCTATGATATTCGATATTCCGACTTAGTTTGTCTTGACTTTTCTTGAATATGTAGTGGCTTCATATTAGTCGCATCAACATTTGATTGGACCTATTACTTTCTTTGTTTTATGTGCATCTGCCTCAAAGGACCGGAAGCGATTATGTGTTACAACACTGCAAAATGTGGACTTGTTGTTTTCAACTAAATATCGAGATACCATTCATGCAAAGCTGATATACATGATGATAGTATGTACATGTCATATTATGCAACACAGGCTTAGATGTGTTATTATGACATCGGACATAATGGGTGATGACTAAAATAATCTATAATTGAATGGATGAAAGTAGCATAATTGACTACTTAAGATATGCCGGTCAATTTTGGGTAGTGAAATTTCGTGCTCCTTCTAGTGTAAATTGGCCTGTCAGAATCAGTGCCAGTTCGCAAGGATTGCGGTGAATTGATCCTCCTTCTTCTATTAATTTCCGGTAGGCACGACTCCATTGTAATCGATCACTGGCGTCCTCCCTCAGTTGGGTTCGACGCGGATCTTCATTGACCCTCGCCCCCTGCTGATCTCCCAAACTTCACATCAATCGAATGGGTATTGAATAGAGATTCAGAAAAACAGCATTACTTTTATTTTTAAGGTCATCCATGGGCGGAGGTGAAGGTCAAAGGTAAAAAAATGCCAATTTTTAACAAATTTCAATTGGATCACTATTTCAAATGGAAAATGACACAAAAACTAATAAACCGTACACCAATCGAAAGAAATATTGATATATATACTCGTACATACATAAAGAAAACTCTACAACTTTTTCCCAACCGGTTTCAGCTCTATGAGCCTTCTCAAGGGAATGATTATATTTTGGCATTATTTATTTCCCATTTTGAATTTATCTCTTTACTATATACATACATACATATAATCGTCATTCTATTAGATGAGGTCAAATATTTGAAACTTTTAAAATCCAGGGTCGCCGCGCTTCAGCCACAATCAAATTTAAGGGCTTTTTAAGGGCTAATGAGGCAATAAGGGCTACCTACAAATCGATGTTTCATGCGTGTATACGTGCAAGTTGCATATAAGGATGAGGAAAGCATGGTGTTGAGGCAATTTTATTCTCTGTCGCAGTGGGTAGTTCCACATGCTCTAGAAAAATAAAGGCAGAAAGCTATTTTTTCTACTCTCCCCATTCATCAATAGACAAAACTAGATCGTTTTTTCAGAAGCGTAGTCAATATCAAAATGTTATGAAATAAAAAAACACTGCTGTATAAGAGACATTTTACAGGATTCAGTCAAGAACACGAATGATAAATACAAAAATCAATAGACAAAACTAGATCGTTTTTTCAGAAGTGTAATCTATATCAAAATGTTATGAAATAAAAAAACACTGCAGTATAAGAGACATTTTACAGGATTCAGTCAAGAACACGAATGATAAATGCAAAATCAATAGACAAAACTAGATCGTTTTTTCAGAAGTGTAATCTATATCAAAATGTTATGAAATAAAAAAACACTGCAGTATAAGAGACATTTTACAGGATTCAGTCAAGAACACGAATGATAAATACAAAAATCAATAGACAAAACTAGATCGTTTTTTCAGAAGTGTAATCTATATCAAAATGTTATGAAATAAAAAAACACTGCAGTATAAGAGACATTTTACAGGATTCAGTCAAGAACACGAATGATAAATGCAAAATCAATAGACAAAACTAGATCGTTTTTTCAGAAGTGTAATCTATATCAAAATGTTATGAAATAAAAAAACACTGCAGTATAAGAGACATTTTACAGGATTCAGTCAAGAACACGAATGATAAATGCAAAATCAATAGACAAAACTAGATCGTTTTTTCAGAAGTGTAATCTATATCAAAATGTTATGAAATAAAAAAACACTGCAGTATAAGAGACATTTTACAGGATTCAGTCAAGAACACGAATGATAAATACAAAATCAATAGACAAAACTAGATCGTTTTTTCAGAAGTGTAATCTATATCAAAATGTTATGAAATAAAAAAACACTGCAGTATAAGAGACATTTTACAGGATTCAGTCAAGAACACGAATGATAAATGCAAAATCAATAGACAAAACTAGATCGTTTTTTCAGAAGTGTAATCTATATCAAAATGTTATGAAATAAAAAAACACTGCAGTATAAGAGACATTTTACAGGATTCAGTCAAGAACACGAATGATAAATGCAAAATCAATAGACAAAACTAGATCGTTTTTTCAGAAGTGTAATCTATATCAAAATGTTATGAAATAAAAAAACACTGCAGTATAAGAGACATTTTACAGGATTCAGTCAAGAACACGAATGATAAATGCAAAATCAATAGACAAAACTAGATCGTTTTTTCAGAAGTGTAATCTATATCAAAATGTTATGAAATAAAAAAACACTGCAGTATAAGAGACATTTTACAGGATTCAGTCAAGAACACGAATGATAAATGCAAAATCAATAGACAAAACTAGATCGTTTTTTCAGAAGTGTAATCTATATCAAAATGTTATGAAATAAAAAAACACTGCAGTATAAGAGACATTTTACAGGATTCAGTCAAGAACACGAATGATAAATACAAAATCAATAGACAAAACTAGATCGTTTTTTCAGAAGCGTAGTCTATATCAAAATGTTATGAAATAAAAAAACACTGCAGTATAAGAGACATTATACAGGATTCAGTCAAGAACACGAATGATAAATACAACATCAATAGACAAAACTAGATCGTTTTTTCAGAAGTGTAATCTATATCAAAATGTTATGAAATAAAAAAACACTGCAGTATAAGAGACATTTTACAGGATTCAGTCAAGAACACGAATGATAAATGCAACATCAATAGACAAAACTAGATCGTTTTTTCAGAAGTGTAATCTATATCAAAATGTTATGAAATAAAAAAACACTGCAGTATAAGAGACATTTTACAGGATTCAGTCAAGAACACGAATGATAAATACAAAATCAATAGACAAAACTAGATCGTTTTTTCAGAAGTGTAATCTATATCAAAATGTTATGAAATAAAAAAACACTGCAGTATAAGAGACATTTTACAGGATTCAGTCAAGAACACGAATGCTAAATGCAAAATCAATAGACAAAACTAGATCGTTTTTTCAGAAGTGTAATCTATATCAAAATGTTATGAAATAAAAAAACACTGCAGTATAAGAGACATTTTACAGGATTCAGTCAAGAACACGAATGATAAATACAACATCAATAGACAAAACTAGATCGTTTTTTCAGAAGTGTAATCTATATCAAAATGTTATGAAATAAAAAAACACTGCAGTATAAGAGACATTTTACAGGATTCAGTCAAGAACACGAATGATAAATGCAAAATCAATAGACAAAACTAGATCGTTTTTTCAGAAGTGTAATCTATATCAAAATGTTATGAAATAAAAAAACACTGCAGTATAAGAGACATTTTACAGGATTCAGTCAAGAACACGAATGATAAATACAACATCAATAGACAAAACTAGATCGTTTTTTCAGAAGTGTAATCTATATCAAAATGTTATGAAATAAAAAAACACTGCAGTATAAGAGACATTTTACAGGATTCAGTCAAGAACACGAATGATAAATGCAAAGTCAATAGACAAAACTAGATCGTTTTTTCAGAAGTGTAATCTATATCAAAATGTTATGAAATAAAAAAACACTGCAGTATAAGAGACATTTTACAGGATTCAGTCAAGAACACGAATGATAAATACAAAATCAATAGACAAAACTAGATCGTTTTTTCAGAAGTGTAATCTATATCAAAATGTTATGAAATAAAAAAACACTGCAGTATAAGAGACATTTTACAGGATTCAGTCAAGAACACGAATGATAAATGCAAAATCAATAGACAAAACTAGATCGTTTTTTCAGAAGTGTAATCTATATCAGAATGTTATGAAATAAAAAAACACTGCAGTATAAGAGACATTTTACAGGATTCAGTCAAGAACACGAATGATAAATACAAAATCAATAGACAAAACTAGATCGTTTTTTCAGAAGTGTAATCTATATCAAAATGTTATGAAATAAAAAAACACTGCTGTATAAGAGACATTTTACAGGATTCAGTCAAGAACACGAATGATAAATACAAAATCAATAGACAAAACTACATCGTTTTTTCAGAAGCGTAGTCTATATCAAAATGTTATGAAATAAAAAAACACTGCAGTATAAGAGACATTTTACAGGATTCAGTCAAGAACACGAATGATTAATGCAACATCAATAGACAAAACTAGATCGTTTTTTCAGAAGCGTAGTCTATATCAAAATGTTATGAAATAAAAAAACACTGCAGTATAAGAGACATTTTACAGGATTCAGTCAAGAACACGAATGATAAATGCAAAATCAATAGACAAAACTAGATCGTTTTTTCAGAAGTGTAATCTATATCAAAATGTTATGAAATAAAAAAACACTGCAGTATAAGAGACATTTTACAGGATTCAGTCAAGAACACGAATGATAAATACAAAATCAATAGACAAAACTAGATCGTTTTTTCAGAAGTGTAATCTATATCAAAATGTTATGAAATAAAAAAACACTGCAGTATAAGAGACATTTTACAGGATTCAGTCAAGAACACGAATGATAAATACAAAATCAATAGACAAAACTAGATCGTTTTTTCAGAAGTGTAATCTATATCAAAATGTTATGAAATAAAAAAACACTGCAGTATAAGAGACATTTTACAGGATTCAGTCAAGAACACGAATGATAAATACAACATCAATAGACAAAACTAGATCGTTTTTTCAGAAGTGTAATCTATATCAAAATGTTATGAAATAAAAAAACACTGCAGTATAAGAGACATTTTACAGGATTCAGTCAAGAACACGAATGATAAATGCAAAATCAATAGACAAAACTAGATCGTTTTTTCAGAAGTGTAGTCTATATCAAAATGTTATGAAATAAAAAAACACTGCAGTATAAGAGACATTTTACAGGATTCAGTCAAGAACACGAATGATAAATACAAAAATCAATAGACAAAACTAGATCGTTTTTTCAGAAGTGTAATCTATATCAAAATGTTATGAAATAAAAAAACACTGCAGTATAAGAGACATTTTACAGGATTCAGTCAAGAACACGAATGATAAATACAACATCAATAGACAAAACTAGATCGTTTTTTCAGAAGTGTAATCTATATCAAAATGTTATGAAATAAAAAAACACTGCAGTATAAGAGACATTTTACAGGATTCAGTCAAGAACACGAATGATAAATGCAAAATCAATAGACAAAACTAGATCGTTTTTTCAGAAGTGTAATCTATATCAAAATGTTATGAAATAAAAAAACACTGCAGTATAAGAGACATTTTACAGGATTCAGTCAAGAACACGAATGATAAATGCAAAATCAATAGACAAAACTACATCGTTTTTTCAGAAGCGTAGTCTATATCAAAATGTTATGAAATAAAAAAACACTGCAGTATAAGAGACATTTTACAGGATTCAGTCAAGAACACGAATGATAAATGCAAGATCAATAGACAAAACTAGATCGTTTTTTCAGAAGTGTAATCTATATCAAAATGTTATGAAATAAAAAAACACTGCAGTATAAGAGACATTTTACAGGATTCAGTCAAGAACACGAATGATAAATACAAAATCAATAGACAAAACTAGATCGTTTTTTCAGAAGTGTAATCTATATCAAAATGTTATGAAATAAAAAAACACTGCAGTATAAGAGACATTTTACAGGATTCAGTCAAGAACACGAATGATAAATGCAAAATCAATAGACAAAACTAGATCGTTTTTTCAGAAGTGTAATCTATATCAAAATGTTATGAAATAAAAAAACACTGCAGTATAAGAGACATTTTACAGGATTCAGTCAAGAACACGAATGATAAATACAAAAATACACTTGCTGAAATAATAGATGCATGATAACTCCACACACTTAATGAAGACAGTCAAATATCGAAATCACGGTCGTAACCAAAGTTGATTATTGACTGTCTTTGGTCTTAAACAACACATTTATATACCTTCACTTTATCCAAAATAACCTCTTTCAACAGAAGAAGCAGATCAAAATACAATCATTATTACAACTAATACTATAATTACACAAGCTTGATTTTCTATGGCTGTGAAGAACAGAAATAAGAACAAAAATTTACGTAGAAGCCATTTCATATTCCTAATCAGTGGAATCACAAAAGTGATTATGAAGCAGGCGATATGAATTTGACCGTTGCAAATTACAGAAAAATATATGTACAATTGTACATGCAGGCATTGTACATGCACTGTAATCTGTAAGACATCAGTAAAACTCAGTTCATGAAAACAAACAGCAAAGCGGTGAAATCACATCTGTAGGGATCAGCTCTTAGCTCTTAAAACTCAGTTCATGGAAACAAACAGCAAAGCGGTGAAATCACATCTGTAGGGATCAGCTCTTAGCTCTTAAAACTCAATTCATGGAAACAAACAGCAAAGCGGTGAAATCACATCTGTAGGGATCAGCTCTTAGCTCTTAAAACTCAGTTCATGAAAACAAACAGCAAAGCGGTGAAATCACATCTGTAGGGATCAGCTCTTAGCTCTTAAAACTCAATTCATGGAAACAAACAACAATACGAACTTCTTCTAAGAAATAAAGTACAAAAATGAAAAATACTTCATATTACGCAGCTTTTTGCTTGTGATTCATGATCAGGTGACATGACATACAGATGATACATTTGTTTGCTTATATACATACATGTAGCTTTAGCTAATACCACATGCATTATGTGACGGAGCTCTTACCTACATGTAGACCTACTTTAAAGAATGTGCTCCTAATGCACGTACAACGCTGGTGGACATGTGCATCATGTTTTACATATTTAGATGAAAAGATGATGGCCACGCAAATTTAGGCGACAAATGTATCATCTGATTATCGAAGGAATATCTTTGAAATATGCTAGCACGTCCATTTACAAGCTCAAAATAAGTCTTTGTTTTTCAGACATATCTCTGCAAATTTGATTTAGCTGCTCTCTTTTTACTTGTATCGACTTTCTGAGGGCGTTGGACTCTAACAAAAACTTGAAGTTCTGCGTTGTCACGGCCTTGAAAGACAGTTTATCGGCGCTTTCCTGGAGATGTGATATGTCCCTCTCCATTCGCAGCTTCTCCTTTGACATCTTTTCCAGCTCCTCCTCATCCTTCTTTCGCTTCTGCAATTCAAGGTCCTTTTCCTTCTGCTTCTGCTCGTCTTCCAGATACAGACGATACTTCTGCCTAGCACTTGCTACTGCCAAACGCAGTTCGGGCGAGATGCAGAAGTTTTCAATCCCTCAAATCCGAATTACATAATCGATCACGATTCTTTCCGAAGTAAGACGTCGTTCGGTCAAATTCGCCCTCATCGTGGCTTTGTTTATGGAGAAGCCTCGCTCTACACCGGCCTGTCCATGAGATAGAAGGAGACAGGTTTTCACAACTGACCACAAATGCTGAAATTGTCGATCCGATTGAAGAATTGAAAACCAAAATTTATCAAGTCTGTCAGTGTCAGGATTGAAATGACCGCTCTCGCAACAAACATGATCAATGAACTGGGTCAGTTCAGATACAGCGACATCGCAATCGTCGATCGAAAATCGGTTTGCATCCACGAGACAATCGATAGTTGATTTTCTTAGAAGAAGACAAGATATTGTGCGACAACAATTCAATTTACTTAGTCTAACTATGATTGACTCAATATCATTTCAGAGATTTATTTTCAAAATTTGGTTTGAAATTCAAGGGCTTTTTAAGGCCGAGTGTCAAATTTAAGGACTTTTCAGTGATTGTCATTTTTAAGGGCCTTTTAAGGGCTTTTTAAGGGGCCCTTAAATTTAACCCTTGGACGACCAAGGTATTGACCATACCTCTAAAATCCAAGAACTTCACTCATAAGCGATATATCAATGTATTTCCGACTGAAAAATCAAATTTAGGCATCTTGCAAACTGTTAAAATATGAGTAGAGAGCATAAAATCAACAATCTATTCATGTATATAACATACCGATTTCGACGTACTGTGTTGTCCGCATACAAAGTCTTCACAAATAGCACATCTTTTGCTACTTCTGCTGCAGTTCTTGCTTGACTTACTTTCCCGGCATCTCACACAGTATCCCCGCACAGAATCAGGTCGTGCCGCTTGAGGTCGTTGCATGCCGGTGTACTTTTCCAGAAGAGAAAGCAGTTCCAAGTTTAGTCCAGTCGGATTTCTGATTCGAAGCTGCATGTGTGGATTTGCAAACTGCAATCCCAAACTTCGAAGGAATTCTCTGCGGTTATGATTTTGCACTTGCTCAGTTTCTCCTCGATGTATGGACCAAATAGTGCGTGTTTATGGCAATGAAGTCCAGGAGATTATGTACCACAGGCCATCTTCTGGTCAAAGTGCGCACTGTGTACTGTTTCGCCATCTTGTCAACAGTATCGACTCCTGACTTTGTACTGCTGTAGAAGAGCTGAATGTCACTTTTTCCATCTTCTTCCGTATGACTGTTGTGATGCATGCTTGATAACATGAAGACTTAGCGCTTTCTTTTCACTTGATAGCTTTAAAGCTGTTTGTTGCTGACCACCAAACACAAATTCAGACCTATGCACTTCCTTTACATGATTGAGATCTTTCGGTATGAATTTTTTGTTCTTCATCACTGTACCAACGTATGTTGTTGTCCGTTGAAGCAATTTTTCAGTCAGAGTCTTGCTAGCGAAGAATCTATCACCGGTTATATTTCTTCCCTGATCTAGAAAGGGCTCCGCCAAATCCATCACCAAATTCTCTCTATGTGAAGAATCTGATTCTCTTCCTCGAAGTCACTTTCTCCTCGGTCATCAGGCTCACCGTCGGTGTTCCACATGCGATGAATTGCGGCAGCGGCTGCTTGTCTTTGAGTCATAGCGCCTGACACGACCGTGCATGAAAATGGCACTTTCTGCACTTGCTAGCAGTCGCCTTATATAGCTGTCAGTTGCTCTACACGACATCGTTCAGTTAGAGTCAACATTTTTGGTTCTTTATTATACCGGAATCGCGTCATCAAACTGCGTCAAAAATAGCTTGGCAAAGGTAAACATGGATCTGTGGCAGGAGATTTTGGTCTAGGAGAAAGAAGGGAGTTCAGTTCTGCAGGGACAACCACCTCTGCATTGCCAACACGATGCTTAAATACTACCCATAACGGCTGCATGATGAGTCCCGAAACACTAGGCATGGTCAGAAATCATATTGACTACATTCTCATTCCGCAAACTAAGTTAAAGTCTAAAATCATGAAAGATACTGGCGCAGAAGCTCATTCCGTCAACAATTCAGTGATCAACAGGCCTGCATGATCTGCAAGCTCGTTCGAAGAAATTCCTTAAACCCATAAGGGCAACACAGCTGGAAATATGACAGTCAAAACGTCCAAACCCGTTACCTTCAGCTGACAAACCTAATTCAGTCTTTTGTTCGTACATGTATTACATTCGCCTTCAAAATGATCGATGCTCTCTTCATCATTCCATTTATGGTCTCCTTGATTTATTAGTCAAAGAAGTGAACAATTTATCAAGACGTTTGACGTTGTAAATGTTTTATCAATAAGAAAAAGTGAAAGAATAAAATAAAATTACAAAAGTGGAAAGTAAAGGACTTTCTGTTATCGTAGCACCAGTGTCCGCGGTATTCATCATCTAATGGGGCATACTACACTGTAAACTGTAACCAGCCAAATGCCAGACAATTTATCAGCCATAATAATCAGACAATATGAGACAATTGGCAGCCACAACATCAGAAATTGCTGTCTACTTTTCTGAATATGTTGTTCGTGAAACGATTCAAAATCAGCGAATTATATCTGAACACTACTAGCCACATCCGCTGTCACTCACTCACTGACACTTCATGCTGTCATTAATCACTCTACCAGACAATTAATGAACTTTCACAAATTTGGTAAGAAAGTTAGGGATCTATACCCTTAAAAATTGTAGAGAACATTGTAAAAACCGAATTAAAACATGGCATCAATATGTCCAGAACTGCAATTGTCATCACTCTAGGTGTAAAAAAGGAACTCTGCTTATTTGAAGAAGTGCATATTCATACAATTGAAAATCATCAAAGATACCATCCAATTCTGATAAAATTGTGTATACTAGTCATAAGTAGTATGATATGCAGCAAACGTAATAATACAAATTAGTCCGTGCGATGAGACAAACATTGTCTGATAATACGTAGTCTCAGTCAAAATGCTGATTTGGCTCAATGGTGGACCGAGTTCACACAAAGATCCCAAGATCCTTCCATATATTGAGGATTTCATTTATGGTAGACGCAGTTGAGTTTCTCCTTCTTTGTGTACACAATAAAGAAACTGTTAGATTACAGACTCCTTCTGAAATTCCACATCTCAGCAGTCTGTGTCTGACTCTGTGTTTGCAGCTCCTTCTCTTTACCTATCGCGCTGGCTGCAGCAGATCTTCGCTGCATTTCGAGGTGGATTGGCTATTTGATTGTCATTACAAACGGCTTGTCCATGTATTTACCAAGTACTAGAATAGACATTTAATGAAATCAGATTTAAATTATTTTATTAACATGGAGAATTCCAAAGTATCAATAATTGGATAAATATTTCCGATATAATTCCTTTCTACTTCTTCTTGACTTACATTGTACATCAAGTCGCGTTTCCTTTTTATCTTCTCCCAAACGACAACCAATTATCGCGTCATTCTGCCGAGATAGCGCTGTCCATCCCCACTTCTTCTGGAAATCTCCGCTCAGTCCTGATGATTCTTCCTTGATATTGTCGGTGTTCCACAGCTGTCCATATCCCTGCAGCTGCTGAGATGTCGGCGGAGATCCCTTGTGGTAGATGCAGGTGACAGTGACCCGTTCTCCTGCCTTGGGCTGTTGTGGATGAACACGAATACTTCTGACCATCGGAGAACTCTTCACGTACAAAGTGTCTGAGACGTTCACTTGTCTGCTGATTGACGCGAAATTGTTCTCATCTTTCATCTGGAAAATGTTCATTTATCGGTATTCACATAAAGCATACACAGGTCAGGAAAGTTGATATCGAGAACGAGAAATTGTAGCAAAATTGGTTATTCACGAAATGGGCAATCTCTAAATTCTCATTTCATATGTCGTCAATTAAATCTAGAATTTCCCGTTTCGTGTAATACACATATTTCTTAAATTAGGGGTGTACCGATTAGTGATTTTGATAATCGGCCGATTACCGATTAATCGGTGGAAGGTAGCCGATTAATCGGGCCGATTATTTCTTTTGAGTTCATGCAAAATCGACGTTTTCCATGTGCTAAAAGTACGGATTTAGGTAAAGGAAACTTAAACTTAATAATAACTTAAAAATAATAGTAAAGTGCACCAAATAAAAGGTAAAACAGGTCTCGAATATTCCACACAAAAAGCCTTGCGATGCTAGTCCAGTACTACGAACAGGTGAATAATTTTGAATTTTTATCAATTGCTTTTGATTAGATTCTAGTAGGCTACTTGTTACTCTAAGAAGTAATTTTGGTGGCCGAAATATACAACAAGAAGTTTATTTCATGTGATTATATAAGCTCTTCATTCCAAGCAAAATCACATCAATAATCAGCATCATTAAAATAATAGAGACGCGGATGAACCGATCCATTTTCTAACCAATGATGGCATGAAAGGACAAAACTCATCCTTGTTATTATGTCGTAGGGGCTTGAAGTGACTCGCAATTGCTTACTGGACTGTAGGACTCCACTTTGTTTATTTATGGAAATTAATACAATATATAGGCCGATATTCCGCGATGGGATTCGAACCTAGGTATTCCAGTTGGGTCATTCCACATCAAAACATCAAATTTCGGAAAAAGTCGGTGGCGAAAGTTCTCAGATTTTCTTGAAATTCACATATTTTCGTCATTTGGGTCTATCTAGATGAAAGCTAAAATATTTCGGAAAAATTCTATCGGGAAGGTCACTTCCGTGACCTTGAATTATTCGAATTTTTCTATTTTTAGAGAATTCATGAAAAATCATGTGCATCTTTGACGGCTTACATCCCCGATCTCGCAGCGAAGTTGAGAAAAATTCTTCTTGGAATGCTTAATTGATACTCAACCATAGATGTTCCAAGCGGAATTCATCACTTTTTCGATGCGAGAAATTTCTGTAGTCCCTCAAAAAAAGTACAAATTTCAGAAAAATTTTGAAAAAATCGAATTTTCAAACATTTCTCAAAAAATGAAAAAGTAATTTTGCGGTCCATTCTTCCGCAGGCGGTTACAAATACATCCAAATGATTATAAAAAAATATTAAGAAAATCACCAGGGATCGGGAAAGTGGTTTTTGAATATCAAATTATATGAACAATATTCAATTTTTGACATGTTTGACTTAGTCCTGACAATTTCTCGCAGCAGCTACGTCAATTCTGATAGATCGAGTGTTTTACATCAATGCATGAAAAAGACCATTGTTTTTAATCGCTATAACTGAATAGTAGGAGATGTCCTTAGACTTGATATAAGCTTGAAACTATTTAACTACCGTTGACGATGCGCTTCGGACAAAAAGGACTCAACAGTTCGGCTAGTAGGCCTATTGGAAATATGCGTGTTAATATCAGAAATCAACTCGGCTGAGGTGCTCAAGACATAGAACGCCCAATTCGAAGAAATAAGCACCTAGGGAAGTTTTTCCTCTCAACTGCATATAATCTACTGTGTCCTCCCCTCACAGTATTACACCTGTCCATCATGAATGCTAGAAAAATTCGTCGACGGCAGATTGTGCCGGATTAAGCCATGATATGTAAAATGAAGAAGGAGATCTTTTTAATTTCGACCTTTCTAAGATAAAATAACAGTAGACTTATTGTAAACCAAATTAGACATAAAACCGATCTATATTTACTCATTTCTCAATTCAGTAAAGAAAAAAAAATTGCTCGATGGTTTCTGTCGATTACTTAGGCGATCAATATCCTGGACAAATAATTTCGATTAGTGAAAAGTACTTAGTTATTATAATTATAATTAATAATTATAATTATAATTATAATTACTTAATTATTATTACTGAAGTCAGCACGCTATCCAGAGCAAGACAGAAATATCCAAGGGAGGACATCGTGAAGAGCCAACACTAGTGAACTCCAGAGGATTTTACTGGTCATGCTAATTCTGAAAAAGAATTTCAAAAAAATTTGAAATAGATACTAGAGTTAACTAAGTTCAAATGTTTTGCTTCAAAAACATGAGTCACAATAATGAATGAACCTACATCCTTTAGTCATCGAGTACATCCTTTCATTGAGATTAACAATCTGCTAATTACAAAGCACATACTACTTATAAATTTGATAGTAGCAGCACAAAAAACTATCTAATTTTACCACATTTTCAAATTCAAAAAAATCATACTTCTAGGTGGAAAAAGTTAGTTCTGATTACAGTTTCAGATAGATGTTGTGAAGCGTAAAACACTCGATCTATCAGAATTGACGTAGCTGCTGCGAGAAATTGTCAGGACTAAGTCAAACATGTCAAAAATTGAATATTGTTCATATAATTTGATATTCAAAAACCACTTTCCCGATCCCTGGTGATTTTCTTAATATTTTTTATAATCATTTGGATGTATTTGTAACCGCCTGCGGAAGAAGGGACCGCAAAATTACTTTTTCATTTTTTGAGAAATGTTTGAAAATTCGATTTTTTCAAAATTTTTCTGAAATTTGTACTTTTTTTGAGGGACTACAGAAATTTCTCGCATCGAAAAAGTGATGAATTCCGCTTGGAACATCTATGGTTGAGTATCAATTAAGCATTCCAAGAAGAATTTTTCTCAACTTCGCTGCGAGATCGGGGATGTAAGCCGTCAAAGATGCACATGATTTTTCATGAATTCTCTAAAAATAGAAAAATTCGAATAATTCATGGTCACGGAAGTGACCTTCCCGATAGAATTTTTCCGAAATATTTTAGATTTCATCTAGATAGACCCAAATGACGAAAATATGTGAATTTCAAGAAAATCTGACAACCTTCGCCACAGGCCATTTGACGTTTTGGTGTGGAATGCACCCAGGTTGCACTAGTGAGCGCTCTATCACAAGGCTGCAATAGGAGCTGGTCAGATGCAAAGCGAATGGTTGCATGTCGCAGTCAACCAGAGACGAGATCGTGATATGGCCAAGGACTACTTAGAATTTGAAAGGCATGAAAAGTTAGAATCAGCGCTTCTTCTAGAGTAGAAACCGAACACTGGCCTGGATTTTTAGAAACACAACCGGTCGCTCGTTCTTGAGGTTATTTTCCTTGTCGTCTTCTAGAACTTGATATTTCTATACAATGTGTGTATTGTGTTGATGCGCAATCGAGTACAATTTGTGCGGTTTGCAATCTTGTCTAACATCATTAACAATCACGTCAAAATCATAATTTCTTCGAGATGTGACTAAATTTCCCCAGTATTTTATTACCGAAATAATTTTTTGATAACATAGAAATTTTCTTGGCGGTTATGAGTTATAATTACGGTTTGAAAGGCAGGCATGCACTTGCATGTTCCGAATTATGAATACGTAGTATCTGCGAACATGAAAATATGGATGTTCACTTGCAGATATACATAAAAAATTGCATTCAGCTGGTGGCTACTTTTGAATGCTCATATGCCTTTGATATGAGCAAGAAGACATTTGAGTGAGTCTTGATAATGCAAAATATGATAATTGATTGTTCAATCATAACTTGCGCATATATTCAAATGCCTACTAATTTCAAATCAGACGGCCTCAGCCTAGAAATTAAATCTGCAACGGGACCAAAGAATTCGGGCCTTCGAAGAATTGGCTGACGGGCCGGCACCGAAACCCCCTTCTGGGCTCTTCTAGGCCCCATTCGAGGTTAGGCTGAAAGTACTTAGTATACGCACTTATACATGATAATTTGCGAGATTAACAGTAGTAAGGAAGTGACAAACACCAGATAGCGCAAGATGGCCGCCATCGCTGACTCCCCCCCCTCTGGAACGGCAGAGTGTCGTGGTCGGCCGCCGTGGTGCTTCGGGTCTGAGTCCCCCCCCTCTGGAACGACAGAGGTTGTGGTCTGTCGTGGTGTGCCGGCCTGGTGGGTTCACGTTCACAACATGTTCGCTGACTCCCCCCCCTCGAAAACGACAGAGTGTGAGACTCGAGTGAGTTGGTCCGACCGCCTGGTTGACTTGGGTGACCGTCCAGGTTGACGTGGGCGACCGTCTAGGTTGACGTGGGCGACCGTCTAGGTTGACGTGGGCGACCGTCTAGGTTGACGTGGGCGACCGTCTAGGTTGTCGTGGATGGTGAAATGGCTGCCAGATTCGGATTCAGCGTGAAATTCTGCATCGGTAGGGTGAGTTTCAAGGCAATCGGTGAGAAAAAATTTTTCTTCAAAATTTTAACAGAGTTAGAATTTGGGACGTTTTGGTGTGTAGCGCCCAAACAAAGCATCGGATGAGAAAACGGAGGCCAGATTCGGATTCAGCGTGAAATTCTGCATCGGTAGGGTGAGTTTCAAGTCAATCGGAGAGAAAAAATTTTCACTGACCTCCCCCCCCCTCTGGACAGCTTGCTTCGATTTTGGCTTCCAGTGGACGGATTTTGTCGTGCGATAGCTCGTTTGAAAGCTAAGAGTGAGACAAATTCAGTGAAAGAATCGGCTTGTTCCTATCTGTCTTCGTTGAAAAGTTAGAGCGGTTACAAGATTTTAGCTCGGAGCTCGCTCACCTGAAAAAATCCTAAGTGTCAGAGTGACTTTGTATGGGTAAAATTTTGAAAATTTTCCAAAGTGTGGAATTTCGACCTGGGACCGTCACCAAAACATTTTTCATCAAATTTCACTGACCTCCCCCCCCCTCTGGACAGCTTGCTTCGATTTTGGCTTCCAGTGGACGGATTTTGTCGTACGATAGCTCGTTTGAAAGCTAAGAGTGAGACAAATTCACTGAAAGAATCGGCTTGTTCCTATCTGTCTTCGTTTAGATGTGAGACGCCATTTAAGATTTTGGGACATTGGCGAAAAACGACAGAGTTAGAATTTGGGACGTTTTGGGCTCTAGCTTCAAAACGAAGCATCGGATTGGAAAACGGATTTCAGATTTGGAATCAGCGTCAAATTCTCTATCTGTATGGTGAGTTTCAAGTCAATCGGAGAGAAAAAATTTTCAACATTTTTCGAAAAAACGACAGAGTTAGAATTTTTGCGATGGCTGCCTACTGTAGAGCCAAAACGAAGCATCGGATGAGAAAACGGAGGCCAGATTCGGATTCAGCGTGAAATTCTGCATCGGTATGGTGAGTTTCAAGTCAATCGGAGAGAAAAATTTTCGCACCACCCCCCCCTCTGGACAGCTTGCTTCGATTTTGGCTTCCAGTGGACGGATTTTGTCGTGCGATAGCTCGTTTGAAAGCTAAGAGTGAGACAAATTCAGTGAAAGAATCGGCTTGTTCCTATCTGTCTTCGTTCAAAAGTTAGAGCGGTTACAAGATTTTAGGTCGGAGCTCGCTCACCTGAAAAAATCCTAAGTGTCAGAGTGGCTTTGTATGGGTAAAAATTTGAAAATTTTCCAAAGTGTGGAATTTCGACCTGGGACCGTCACCAAAACATTTTTCATCAAATTTCACTGACCTCCCCCCCCTCTGGACAGCTAGCTTCGATCTTGGCTTCTAGTGGACGGATTTTGTCGTGCGATAGCTCGTTTGAAAGCTAAGAGTGAGACAAATTCAGTGAAAGAATCGGCTTGTTCCTATCTGTCTTCGTTTAGATGTGAGACGCCATTTAAGATTTTGGGACATTGGCGAAAAACGACAGAGTTAGAATTTGGGACGTTTTGGGTTGTAGCACCAAAACGAAGGCTCGGATGGGTAAACGGAGGCCAGATTTCGAATCAGCTTGATGTTATTGTCCAATGAGGATCATCATCCAATGAGAATCAAGCATTTCTTTATAAATAGCGAGCCTTCCACAGTGAGAATCATTCCATCGTTGAATCACACGAGTGACGGACGCACATTTTCTCTCTCTCTCTAGTTCCCTGTTCTATTATCCAACTAAAATGGTAAGTCGCTACTTCCCTCCCTCTCCTCCCTTGAACGTAAACTTAATACAATCTTTTTTTCATTTTCAGGCATCTACTCCATCTGCTGCACTAGTAGGACAAAATGGCGGTCAGAATCTACAAGGTTCGCTACGGTCAGATCATCTACAACTGAGGCCAGTGGAAGAAACAACCAAGGTACATAATCCTACACCGCTACAGCGTAAATTTAAACAAGCCTTGCGTTATGATGATCATAGCGTAGTACTCCAAACGGGAATGCTCCCTTCCACGGATGTCAAGATAATGCACAATCAGTATGGGGACTACATACTGATCCCCGTGAGTCCGTACACTCGCCACCAACTTGATATTATTGAGGAGTACGTGACATTAAATATGGACATTCCTACTCCTCTTGCTCAAGAGTGGAAGGCGAGAGATGACAAGGATACTCCCTATAGAAAGATTTGGGATGGTAATCACATTTGCCTACCGGTATCACATTGGTGTACTTACTATAAGAAGGATGGAGATCATTCAATACCCATCAGATGTGATGAGCTCGGAGAAGGTACTTGGGATATCCTTTTCAAAGTGAATGGGCTATATTATGGTCGACACAAGGATAATAAAATAGCCTCTCTCTCCATGCATATGGAATCCATCCTATATATTCCGAAACCACCCAACGTGGACGACATAATTGATCAAATCCTTAACAGCAGTGGTACGAAGCGCAAGTCGGAGAAGAATGCTACATCAAAACGCAAATCAAAGAAGGAGAATTACTAGTCCTTTCCTAACTCTACCCTATGACAATTCGCTTATGTGCTTTGAGTGTCGTAGACGTGGTCTTATTAGATACATTTTACTTCTTCGTTGCCATCATATCATTTGTGTATTTTGTCGTGAAAAGCATCGATGTAATTCTTCATTTTGTAATATGTTATAGAACGTTTCCTTAGATGTGTAAATTTCCGTTTTAGGCTTCTATCATCATTTTTATGGATTGTGAGGGTGAACCTGTACAGGAGCTCAGTGCTTTTGCTATGAACAATTGGACATATCAGATTGTTAGTGTCTATCATCAACATGCCAACTGCGATCCCAATGTTGATCAATGGGCGAGAAAACACATTCATGGACTTAATCTGAAATATTTGCAAGACTATGGCTTTTCTTGTGAAAGTGCTCTTCTTATTGACTTTAAACGATGGTTAGCTGCTTTCAATGTTATACGCATCTTTTGTAATAATCCTGGTAAGGAGAGGAAAGTATTTCCCAATCTAATCATTGATGATATTTTGCTCCCGCCTTGGGATAGTAGAGTGAATCAACATTATCATGAAGTCACGAAACGTTTTAAGGATTTGTGTGTTCCTATTTTGTCTGTTCGTTGTAGTAGCTACGTTCATAACCAATGCTTCTTTCCTCCTTACCTCAACACTGCCAAAGTCCTGTATGGTTATCATTGCTCGCTGTATGATAGTTATCAGCTGTATCTATTTTATCTCTTTCAAACCATTGATTTATAATGCATGCTTGTTACCGTTATTCAATAAATGTTACTATGAGAAGAGTTGTTCTTTTCATGCAATGGATGGGTTAGTTAAAGGGCGATCATGTCTTTCTCAAACGACTGCGGAACATTACGTTTTCATAGGCAAAGTTTAAAAGGAGCTGTTCAAGATTATGTGATAAATTTTCATAAAGATGAGACCGACATCGAAGCAGTGGTCGATGATGCTAGCACTCTATTTCTAGAGTTAATGAATACATTCTCTGATAGCATTGTCATGGCGCGATTAGTTGCGAAAATTAAGTTTAGTCATTTTGGAAAGGAAGAGGTGGAAAGTCGCTCTTTCCATTTTGCTTCTTATTCAATGGAAGTGGTAGATCACCCCCAATAATTTTTTAAAAGACATATGATAAAAATTGCTGAACGTCTTAACGCATTTAACCATCATGGTAGCAGTCTAGTGATTGAAGCGATTTCAGATATTCACATTCAACTTTCCATAAAGAAAAATTGAAAATGCAGTGGTACTTGATTGTAGCACAACTGGTTTTCGAGCTATGTCTGCTCACTCTCGAAGTATATTCCTTCTGTACATGCGTCTATTATTTAGAAAAGGCTAGCAAATTCATATCTTCAAAAAGACTTGCTATAGACATCAGTAACGGTGAAACTATGTGTTGCGATGTATGTAAGCGAAAGGATGGAAATGAAAAGCGCATCTTCAAGAGATGTAAGCATGCTTTTTGTCAACGCTGTTTCATACGTAATTGCATTCAACTTTGCCAATGTAACCACTGTGACATTGCTCATTTCGAGTGTCACTTATGTCGCAATAGTTAGTACCTATGCAAATGTGGTAAAGATAGGTTTTAGCAAAGACTGACACGGAAAATGGCGAAACGTAAAATGACGAAACGTAAAAGTCAAAAGTTTTCTTCAGCCATTCAAGCTCTCCGACGAATGAAAGCAAATCAGCGATACAATGCTATACGACATGCTAACGATAAATTCATTTGTGAAATTATTTCTCATGTGAGGAAGTTGAGGACGAAGAAATTAGCGCCAAAACAACGAAAGTTACTTAAGCGATATGCTACGAAATTGCGTTTCATCTCCAATCCTAAAGTCGCCCTTCAAAGAAAGAGGAAAACTCTAACACAAAAGGGCGGTTTCCTTTCAGCAATACTTCCAATGATAGCTCCTGCCGTGGGCAACCTATTGGGAAATATCTTTGGCTCTAAGCGTTAATTATGCAAATGTTGAGTCTCAAAGTAATAAAATGGATTTCAGACTTCAATGTGATAAAGTTCTGACTGTATCAGGTCCATCTCATGCAGGTAAAACTGTTTTCACGCTGAATTTATTGGATAAAAGAAGGGAGTTGTTTAAGGAACCTATCAATCGAGTGATTTGGTGTTATGGTATTTATCAACCGTCGCTGTTTCAGGAATTGCAAAGTCGCAACTTTATTCGACATGAAGGAATTATTCCAGTGGATAAACTTCAGTCTAATGATGTTGTTGTATTGGATGATTTATTAAAAGAAAGTAAGAATTCAAAAGATGTTACAGATATGTTCACTCGCGCAGCACACCATAAAAGGTGTTTTATCATCTATATTACACAAAATTTGTTTCCTGATGGAAAAGAAGCTCGTACACGAAACCTGAATACACACTATTATGCTATTTTCAACAATCCGCGAGATAAAAGTCAATTTGAAATGAAATTTTAGCGCGACAAGTTGCACCCAGAGGATCAAAAGCCTTAATTGAAATTTTTCAAGCAGCTACTGAAAAACCATACGGTTACTTATTCATTGACTTTACGCAAGAGTGTCCGGAAGAATTTAGATTTCGAAGTGATATTTTGAAAACTCCCATGATTATCTACAAACTATGAGTTCTTATTCTCGCATGATTGTTATTCCTCAGGATGAATATGTACAATTGACTGCCATGCAGCAAGTAAAGCAACCTCTTGCAAATCAAATGTATAGGAAAGAAATAGATTATCAGCAAAATGTTCACATCAAAGATCCACATCGTGCTGTATTATTACAATCGGAAACTGTTGAGCAATTGAAAAACTTGAAGAATAAGATGCGTGAATCTGTATCGACTGCTACACCTTTAGCATCTCGCGCACATGCCATATCTCTTTTCAACAGTATTGAACCCCATCTCAATGTAAATGATAGAGGAGAAATCATTACAGATGAAAATAAAGTGATTGATGCTTCACGTTATGAAGACTTGATTCAGTATGCAACACGTAGAAAGCGCCGTCAGGGCTATGTTCCACCTGGTTGGTCATACTTTCTTAAACTATTGAAAAAGCATAATGTGCCAAAATTTGCTTTAAATAATGAGACATTGAAAGAACTTGATTCAACAGTGGCTACTACTCCAATGCTTCAGGCGATGAAAATGCCAACAAATTGGTTTAAGACGTCACCTGCTACATCCCCTCCCACACTCACTAAGCAAACAAGAGGAAGAACTCGACGTAGATCTACATCGCCACTAAAACTGGTAAAAGGAAAACGTAAAACAGCTCCTCCTAGGAAATACATGTTCTCAGACTATTAATATGAAGCAGATGTGTTGCTTGCCATGTAATGAGCCGCCAGAGGTGAATGTCGTTGTCACTTGCACTTGCTGCGCCAGCTCTCATAATGAAACCCCTAAGCAATGTGAACACGATCGCAAAACCGCTAAAGCTAAATGCCGCAGTTGTTGTAAATGTAGAAAGGCAAGAAAACAAAAAGATGAGAAGGAGGAAAAAGAGTCAGCCGTCATCGACTGAACGTTTGAAGTCAATCTATTATGATGTAAAACATCCGGCAGGATTTGCATCTATCAAGAAATTATCAAAAGCGAGTGGTCTTCCACAATCACAAGTGAAACGATGGTTAAAGGGACAGGCTACCTATACACTCCACAAACAAGCGAAAAAGAAGTACCGCACCCGCCATTATATTGTTCATGACATCGATGAACAGTGGCAAGCAGATTTGTGCGATGTTGCCTCCATTTCAAAACATAACTCGGGCAATAATTTTATTTTAACCGTCATTGATATTTTCTCGCGTTATGCGTGGGCTCAACCTTTAAAAACTAAAGAAGGGAAAGGAGTAGCAAAAGCATTCCAAACAATTTTTCGAGAAGGTCGCATTCCAAAAAGAATTCAGAGTGATCAAGGAAAAGAGTTTGAAAATCAGCATGTGACAAGATTATTTGAGAGGCATGACATTGAGTTGTTTAGTGTAAAGAGCGCTTATAAAGCTGCACTCGTTGAACGTTTTAATCGCACATTAAAAAATCGCTTGTGGCGACATTTTACTGCCAACTTGACACAAAATTGGACAAAGGTTCTACAAGATACACTCCATGCCTACAATCACTCTATCCATCGTTCTATTGGACTCAGACCAGTAGATGTAAATGCTGACAATGTAGATAAAGTGCGCGAATCATTCCAACGTAAACGCACTCATGTGAAAAGTGATGTGAAAATTGGCGATAAAGTTCGTATCTCAAAAGTGAAAAGTGTTTTTGCTAAAGGGTACCTCCCGAATTGGACAGAGGAGGTATTTACAGTATCAAGGATTAATCAAAAAGACTCTCCGACCACCTACAAGTTGAAAGATTACGATAATGAAGAAATTGAGGGTAGCTTTTACCGCGATGAGATTGAGGTAGTCACTGAAAGTGAAACATATTTGGTAGAGAAAATCATTCGATGTAAAAAACGGCAAGGTGAAGAATGGTGTCTTGTTAAATGGACTGGTTATCCTTCAAGTATGAACTCTTGGATGCGTCGTGCCGACATCTTTCATCTAAGTGATCGACAGTGATTCATGCAAAGTTGTAACTAACAATGTTTAGGGTTTGAGCTATGAATCCAACTGCCTCATTTTATTCACGACCCTCCTATGTAAGTGGCGGAGGACAAATTTACATCGGTACTCGCCGCCAACGTGGAGGTAGCATACTTGGTGCACTGAAGTCTGTTGTAGCACCTCTCATATCCAATGTCGGTAGATCTTTAAAACGAAATGTTTTAAGTAATGCCGTTGGCTTTGCTGGTGATGTTGCTAGTGATCTTTCCAGAGGTAGAAGTTTTAAGAGCAGTTTGTTGAATCGTGGGAAGGAACGCGGTTTAAAAACATTGAAGCAGACCATTGCTGGTGTTACTCAAGGAAAGAAATCACCTAAACGAATGAATAAAGGAAGGAGGAAACATCGCGGAGCTGGTAAGGTGCGATCTTCAGTCAAAAGGCATTCACGCAAACGTCGCAGAGGCTCTAATCATTCATCAGGCGCTAAACGACGACGCTGCTATAACTTCTAATCATGGAGTGTAAAACTTCCGGTTTTTGTTTGTTCGATCAACAAGCCATACAGACAGATATTCTTAGTTCAAGTATTGTAGATTATCATCCTCGAACAGCTGAGAATGCTGGCCCCATTGAATTTGTTATTCCTGGTGGTAGTGATGACTACATAGATTTGAGTTATGCGATGCTTGATTTGAGGTTTAGAATTCAGCAAGCAGATGGAACTGCTATTGACGATGCACATAAAGTTGGACTGAACAATTTACCATTGACTACATTACTTCGTGATGTTTCTCTAACGATTGGAGAGCAGCAGGTGGAAGGTGGTCAAAGCGATTATCCCTATAAATCATATTTCAATCATGTATCACAGTTTCATCCAGCAGCACAAAAAAGTCATATGGAAGCCATGGGATGGTACAGAGATGAAGCAGGAAAATTTGATGTTGAAACAAACAGTGGCTTTGTAAAGCGATCTGCTATGATTAAAGATAGTAGAGTATGTCAGCTATATGGTCCGCTGAATTTAGACTTCTTTAGACAGTCAAAGTTTTTTACTCTGTAATACCAGCATGCGACTCAAGCTGACATTGAATAAGCCTGAATTTGCGCTGAAATTACAAAGTATCGTGACGTGATTCTTCAGTATAATCGTTAATGAGTTGGTTGACTACTGACGATATTAAGACTAAAGTGCAGCGTAATGCAGACGAAGCGACGTTGAAAGCTTTCGATAATGTCTATTCACTCGATACCTTACCACCTGCAGTAAATCACTATCCCATCTTTATTGTGCTAAACACTCATTCACAGAATTTAGGCGGTGAGCATTGGAAAGCGATCTTTATTGGAGAAGACCGACGTGGTGAACTATTTGACTCTCTTGCTCAACCTCCAAATATACCAACACAGCAGTGGTTGAGAAAACATACGCGTCAATATCAGCGAAATGAACGCATACTACAACATCCACTTTCATCAACGTGTGGTGCTTTTGTACTGTACTTCATCTTAAAACGTTTACATGTATCTCGATTTGCATCTATTATTCAAAACTTTTCATGTAATCCATCCTCTAATGAAAAAATGATTTGTAAGTTCTATCATGATTTGAAATAAAAACATCATGTTGGAAAAATTGTTTTTTATTTTACAATCCGCTGGGTACGTACATACTCAATGAGATAGTCTAGGATCATATTTGCTTGTACATGAGATTTTAGTCCAGTAATGATCACTTTACTATTATGAAAGATTGCCACATGCACAGGTAACCAACAACTAATGAGAGCTGCAGGAAAAAGTTCGGGTTCATAACACAAACTGTAACTGCTGGTACGAATCTTCAAAAATGATAGACTGTCACTCAATTGAGTAGAGATCACCATATTGTCCACAGTCAGATTCGACATCACACACCTCTCCCTCTTCCATATCCGACGTAGTAGTCTTTGTAGCTCTAAGCGCATTGACTGCGCCGATGAATGAGAAAGGGCGCCGAGAATCTGTACAGTCCCATTTGGGAAGAGTTGAAGATTTCGTGAATTGTTCATCTTCACCACTAACATTTGAGGACGGCCCGGGTAATACTTGCTGTTTGGAAGGTGTTGGTGTAATGTTGTGAGATCGATTTTGGTGTAGAGTCTGAAGCGACGGAGAATGTTGACGATGGTGTAGCGATGGCGCTTCATGATGAAAGAATGAGTAAATTGAGCGATGTACCTTCCTTTTATACTTTTCCCAACTACCTTGATGAAATGTGAAGTTAGTATGCAGTTGGGAATGATAGAGTTGAATTCGCCGATTGTTGACGCGCAGCCAGATGCGATTTCCAATACGTGAATGTCTTTTCATATAGAAGTATTTCAAGTCCTTCATGATATGATGTAGAGATTGAAAATGACGATAAGATAAAGCAAACTCTCTTCTCACATTTCCAGTTGAATCTTTGAAATAGACGTTTCGATCATGATCCGTTTCAATACGTTGTAGGGAATCTAATTTCCAACTCATGATGTGTGGTAGTCATGTCTGATTAAGATTTGCATAGTAGGGCGATGAACTCACGACGAATAAATGTCATGATGGAGCGATGTATGTATCTTCTATACTTCTCCCAATTGTATTTGCGAAATGAGAAACAGTTTGCGGAATGAGAATGGTAGATTTGAATTTCATTTCTGTAATGTTGAAGCCAAACTTGATCACCCAGGGAGATGAATCTTAATGTTTCAAAATATTCCAAATCCCTCATGATATCATTGAGGTTGACAAATTGTCGCCATGTTAATGTAATTCCTCTTGATGTATGACCATGAGAATTTTTGAAATGTACGTTTCCATCACGATCAACTCTGATATATTGTAGAGAGTCCAAAATCCAAGTCTTCATGATGTTATGCAAAGTTGCAGATTAGCAATATAAAAATGTCGTTTTATCATATTTTGCTTAGCAATGCGGCTACAAAGAGATTTACTAGTAATCGAGCCGCACTCTTTTCTACTCCCATTGATCATGCACAACAGCTAAATGGGAATTGGGAAGTGGGTGTCACTCAACTTGTTTATAGCAACTGTGTCTATACTTTTGATCATGAGGTGATGACTATTAATATGAGACGTACAGCTGCTTACCAATGTGAAAAGGGCTGCCGAGTATACATTCCACAGTGGCCAAAGAAAGATCTCTTATCATGTAAAAAGTTTATATATGATTTCTTGAATAAAGCGTGTAAACATATTGCCCAATTTACTCCACACAATGATGATTATACTTATATACATCATGTAGTTGAGAAAGATTGGATTGTTGGTTTAAGTCCAAGTTTAAGAAATGATTTAGGTTACCTCGCTAGCGCCTTGACAAGCTATGATAATTTTAACGTTAATTACCACATAAGTGCTCATAAACAGTTAATATATCGAGAGGAAGCTTATTATGTAGATCTTATTCCAAAAAATGAGAAGACGTTGGTGAAGAAGATTGTGATTAAGCCAAGAAAGACAAACATGACTCCTGAAACATTATTGAAGAAATTTAATTATCTCCTTCGAGTTGATGGTAAACAAGTGGCAACATTGACTTATATTAAATCATCTAATCATATTGCAATAAGTAAATTAAATGATGATGATCTAGTATTAGTTTGTTCAAAAGATTTTCATCAGTTCTTGCGACATCATTCTGCAGCTGTTCATGGAAAATTTAATATGCAACATTTACCATGTGAAAGGTCAAATCAATTTGATACAGAATGGACCGTATCTTTATACAGAAAGTGTGTAGAGCCTTTCGGTGGTATCTTACATGAAACAAGAGTGTTGATGCCTCGCATCATTACTTCAGTTAAATTGGTTGTAGATTATTTAAATGAAGTGATTAATGACCAACATATTTCATTTTCTGAAAAAGAAGGTACTTTGTCTCTCACTATAAGTGGAAAAGGTATTGAACTAATTATGGATAAAACTCTAATGGACATTTTGGGTTTTGACCAAAATATCTTTAAAAGTGGTACTGTAACCAAAGCTAGCGCAGACATGTCGCTATCGCGTCGTATTAACTATTTTCAGATATATTCCAATATTGGTGAAGATGTACGTGTGGGAGATGTTGAAGCTCCATTGCTAGCAATGATACCATACCAGCCAAAGAGCTGCAGTATTTTATCTGAGCATACTTTCAAGAAAGTGCATTATACAAAGCTGAAATCAAACTACATCCCACAAATTGATATTGCCATTTATGACGATGCTGGTGCGTTGATTCCTTTTCATAAAGATGCTGTGACAAGTATCACACTCCATTTCCGAATGAAGAGTTAATGCAAACGTATGCTAATATATTTTTCCAATGTGAATAATATGGAAAGTGAAAATAAGGACTCGTTTCTAATCTACTTGCCCAGTAATGCTTCTATGAATAAATTTCCCAAAAATAAACCATCAGACTATCGAGTAGAATTAAATCGCCCACTGCATTTAGAAGGTGAATGGGAGGTTGGCGTTTCTAGTATTTGCTATGATAGCAATATTCAGAATGTGAATGATTTGGAAGAAATGATATTGACTCCTCGCACCCATGATGGAATAACGATGAATAATGCATTTCAGTTCCCATACAATTTAACATCAGATGGAAAGTGGAACTATGAATGGATTCAGATAAAATCAGATTCTTATGAGCCATTTGGGAATGAGAAAATTATTAAGGCATTCAACAGTGGTAATACTTCCATCATGAAGAATAAAAATCAGAAAGCTTATGAGTTTACTATCTATCATTGGAGTGGGAGACAGTTCCTCCGCTTTCATTCTTTTACTAAAGGTCTTACGCTGAGGTTGGATAGTGAATTCTATCCGCATCTCGGTTTTGGTCATGGACTACATCTAACGTCAATTGCTACTGCAAATGTTAAAAAAGTTTATTCAAATCGAATCAACAAATTTCATTATAGATTTAAAATATTTGATGAAGATGTTGTAGAATGCGAAGAACGCATCATTTTGAAAAAGCGTGGTGTTCAACCTTTATCACTTATTGAGTTAGTAAAACGATGGAATGAGACTGTGGGTAAGAAGTATGGAGAGAAAATTATGGCGAACAAAAATAAGTTGGTTATTCAGAAATATAATGACAAACTTACAGTTTATTTCTCTCCAACCTTGCGTCATTTTGTAAGACATTATACACCTATTATTGGAAGCGGTGTGGTGTATGCTTCTCATGAATATCACACTAAAGCTGATTCAGTTAATGATGAATGGTGGGTGGACATCTATGGCGATCGCATCAAGAAAATTTACCAGTCTTATGAAGAATCTAAAGTTGCTATCAATATAATGCCGCGTCTATATCATACAGTTGAAAGCTTCATTCATGTAGTAAATCCTTATATACAACAGAAGTTGAAGCATGTGATGAAAAGTAAATATGATGTAAAGACACACCACATTTCGTTTTCAATTGAAAAACAACGCGTTGTTCTGAAACTGGGTGATGACATTCAATGTCAATTGAGTAAAAATTTGAAAAAACTCTTTGGCTTTTCAATGCTACAAACTGTGTTTGCTGCTGCGCATACGATTGGTATAGAAACACCAATGACACTTGATAAACATGAACAGCATCTTTACATTCAAAGTGATTTGATTCTACCTATTTCTGTTGGCGAGAAAAAAGAATACATTTTACGCGATTTCATTCATGATAAAGACGCTTCATATGGAATAGTCGAGAAGATGTTTGAATCTATTTTCTATCATCCCGTCGTCAAACAAACTATACCCTCTATTGCTATCAAAATTACCAATGGTTTACAAGAGTGCATCCACGTGAAAGATACTAAATCCCTCATAACGTTAGTGTTTCGGAAAACAAAGTGAAGTCTTTATACAACATTTATTGAAATATGTACATGAATGTGAAGCAATAGACTTTATACAACCTCCACTGAAAATATATACATGAGCGCACTTCAATAAACATTGCTATATACAAAAAGTCTTTTCACTTCGTGAAGGGTGGAAATATACAGGGATAGGAAAAATGTCTTTCAGTGGAAAAGTCATCACATGGGGAATGTACAGATGTGGACACATATTCACAAGGAAAAAACAATCTCATGCGATACATAAAACAACAATGTTTATCTACAGAAATCAACATCAAAATACTAAGTTAAGGATGATTATGCTAAGACGTCTCCTGAATGTGGTAGTGTGAGTTTAATTCTTTTGGGTGGTGGTATGTTTGTGTCAGGATGTCCATGTGGAAGAGATATGTTGTGTTCTAGCCACCACCTCTTATCCTCCCATGCTGAAAGCGCCCGTTTCCTAAAAGTATGAGTTTTGATCTCATGCGACTTAGATTTTAAGATTGTCATATTGACAAACGTTATATTTTTATTTCTATAGGCTTTCCTGAAATTCTTATGTTTCATATTTTGCACAATGGATTTTGATATGCCTTTAGCGCGCTTAATGCTATCGTCGCTATCCTTTAATTTCATACTGTACATTTTTGGACGGAGGAGAATCATTTCAGCTATCTCCTTCCCTGCTGTCTCATCCTTAAAGCAGCCAAGTTTTGCCTTATTTTTGATGGAGTAGAGTGGATGATCAGCAGGATAATTTGATGTATCAAAATATCTTTCTAAAGATTTTCCTACTTCATTGAAATTTAAATCTTTTTGAGTGGTAATACCTAAGAAGAAACTATCTGTATCACCACCCAACAAACGAACCTCTTTTACGAGAGGACATGGTTTTAGTATTTTATAAAAGAGTTGGTACATTTCAAGCTTAGAGTAATCTAGTACAGCTTGACCAATATAGATGGGTTTGCACAACTCAACTTCAGATTTTATCATTTTAACACCTATAAGGTCCTCATCGATAATGTCTCTATCGATGAATAGAGGTGATGAGACCAATTTGTGATACTTTTGATCATCATTAACTAGTTTGTAGTTTACGCGCTTTCTAACATCCTCCATCGTCTTACCAAATAGACTATTATTCTTATATTTATAAAAATCTTTTTCAAAATTATTTTGGGCTAGTGCACGTTTCTGGCTGTTGCTATCAATATATGGTTTGAGGAAGGCTTTCTGTCTAAATTTAATAATGCGGTGAACTCTTTTTAAAATCATACCCATTTCTAAATAAAATTTTAAGATGCTAAAGTGGACTAGATAGTTTTCTTTATCATACTGGGTGAGTAAAAGTTTGCGGCAAGGCTTATAGTCGGGTTGACCGCATGATTCTAAATCTTTATGAAATTGTTTCATAAAGTCGGAAAACATATCTTTGGTCACTTCACCTGATTCGGGTGCGAGTGGAAAATCCACGGTTTTATGTTTAATATTATTTGGATAGATTAGATCTATCTCAAAATAATATCCCCAATCACCTTCATCTGGAATTGCTAGTATGTTGGAAGGGTTGGAGAAATGTTGAATTTCACTATCATCTAACCAGCTAAACTCAGAGTGAGGTAGCGGTTTGGATAATGAACTACCATACAAATTATTTTGGTCATAATACTTCAGATGAGTCTGGTCATTGCCTACTATTTTTGATTTTAACCTATGTTTATTTACAAATGTGAGACCACCGCGAATTCCTCGCTCAAATAAATTATACATCTCTGCATCTTGTAAGAGATGAATGGTCTCATCAGTCATTTTAAAAGCAGACTTAAATGACATGGCTGGCAGACTGACAAAGTGGACGGGATCTAACTTATCTTCTTCTAATGCCACTCGTCGAAACTCCTGAAATACATCAGCCAGCAAAAATACATCTAACTTAAGGTAGGCAATCATATATTCACCAAATGTATGGCAGTCAAATTTTATCCATGCATCTTGTGCATGATCATAATCTTCGGTCTTGCATTCTGCACCGGTCAAATCATTTTTAAATTTATCTATGGGCGGAAGAGAAGTCTCGCCGAGTTTACTAATTGCATCAAAATATGCATATGGAAAGACTCCTTTCCGTGTGATGACTTCATCGGTTAGATTTGGATATTGTTTCTTAAGATTTTGTGTTAGTGGAAGAGACTTTAGATTTTGCACGAGAGAGGCCAGTGATGCAGTCATAAATTGGTAGGAATCTAAAAATTTTATATCAAAATAGACCGTCTTATTTTCTTTAGTTTTATCGACAGGCACTTTTGCTGTCATGGCCATAAACTTCTCTCTCGTTTGCGCTATTACATCAAGCTTCCACTCTTTCATTTGACCTAAACCTCCTTTTATTATCATATGGCTGTCGTAGCCCTTGAAATTATGGAAAATGACGGGTAATGTACGCCGCTTCATCCTCAGCGAAAAATTACATTTTGAACAGAGTGCGTTTCTAAATTTACCAGTGATGTGATCATGGTCGCACACTTTCTTAATCTTATCATCGTCAAATGTTTTCCTACATTTGGGGCAAACGTTGCAACTATCAAATTTTGCTTGATCATCTGCTGTCATATGCAATGATCTGCGATAGAGTTCACCATCATACTTTTGTTGAAATTTTACAGCCTGTTCGAGGAATTGTAGGAATTGGTAAATACAATCCTCACCTTGCCAGACGCGCATTTTATTTTGCCTACTCCTAAAGTGATCATGCCATACTTCATAGCAGGAAATGGCTGCTGGTCGATGGATGTTATCATCGATATAGCATTCGATGTCAGCATAGATGACACGAAGAGGACTTAGTTCATCACCATTCTCTCTATATGAAAACTCCTTATCTCTGGGCATGCGTTCCATTTGCAGTTTACCTCGCTTACACCACTCATAATGAGTTTCAAATTTAGTTTTCCTCCTAAAGTGGCGAATACATCTGTCGCAGTAATATAACTCTCTACTAGAGTTTTCTAAGTGGTGGTATAAGCGAGAGATTTTGGGAATACCGCAGTAGTGCCATTCCTCACTATCATCCTGTTTTACTAATAACAGGTTTACTGTACGTTCATAACAACTCGAACGCGAGTTGTAGCGCACACCCTTCAATCCTTTTTCCCAAACATGGAGAACTATTTTAATGTTGTTCAATTTTTCAAATTTTTCTATATCTTTAATTTTCATATCGTCACTATTACAGTCATCGAAGTTTAATTCATTCTCCCACTGCCTATAGCTATATGTGCGATTTCGATTCGCATTGATGTCATTATAGTGGAGAATGGAGAGGACAGCATATTTAAAACATTGCGATTCGCAATCGACATTGATGACTGCTGTTTTGTTTTTTAAATTTTTTGGAAGTTTAAAGGAGCCTCGACCACTATGATTTCCTAATAGACTGATTTTAAATAAGGCGGACTCAATGCCGTCAAAAATGAGACCGCTATCGCGCTCGTTAAATTTATCAATATTTAATTTTAATCCTTGGATGTGAAAATTTATCGAAGACTCATAGTCTACAACCTCGGTTGCAGGAGAGGAGGGTATGTGAAACTCTAACCTCTCTATTATTTGTCCAGTATGGTGGTCGATTTTTACATATTTTATTTTAAGATAGATGAGCGCCTTCATCCTAAAATTGTCTAAATTGTTGAAGAGCGCTTCTATCAATGATGAATTTTGATGAAACCATTCCTCAAAGTTAGCAATGGTTTCTGAGGAGTCCATCTGGTAGTTCCTCACTAAATTATTTATGGACACCTCAGTGAGTCGGATAGAGGAGGTACCGTTGGTGTAGGTATCGTTCGTGTGTGTATGTTGAAGTCTGTGCGAAGATAGTTCAAAACGTGTCTCGAAAGACTGAATGCACAAGTCGCAAGAAAAGGAGACATCGTTAACAGAATCATCCCTACCTTCGGAGATTGATGCCGGCTTAGGTCGACAAACACCTCGCTTGATGTGTCGGGTGAGATCCCATTTCCTCGTGAAGATGTGCCCACAGTCAGCACATTCCCACTCGTTGCCATATCGCGACAGTTCTGAGCTGGAACTCGCATCACCTGAAAGAGAAATCATTCTATCATCTCTGTTCAAGCCTCAGTGTAGTGTTACAACCTACCTTGAGTCAATAACTCTAAACTTTCCTCGAGAAGAGAGGGCGTTGGTGATGAAGTTGATGCCTGAAATTGAGGAAGATGCTATTAGTCACACGTTTGAGGGAGATGAGAGAGGAAATCTTTAACTTACCATTTTAATGAAATATGATCAGACAGAATAATAGTCAAAGAGAGAGATCGTGCGTTCGTCACTTGTATGATTCACAGATTAAATGAAATGACATGAATGTCACTTTGCTTATATACTTTCATTCTCTTCATTCATTGGATGTTCATTCTGATTGGCTGCTTGTGTATACTTTAGAATTAGAAAAATGTTAAAGTTATCATTATTCAAAGTCAGCATTTCAAAGACAACATGACAAGTCCTCCAACAACACCAAATACCGCATTGGAGTTCTCCTCTCCATGCACATCATCAAAGGTGCTCGTTACACCAAATGCACCAAGAAAGGCGAAGGTGGAGAAGGTGTACCGACTGGACAATATACGAAAGTTATCATTACCAGCGGACGAGGAAGAGGAGAGTGTATGTGAGAAGGAGTGTCCCGACTTAACAGGCGTGAGGTGGAAGTATCTCCAGTACGATACTGACGATGTGATGGAGATCACCAGCACGAAATTCCTCCACCAATTATGGGAGTGGTACACCCCTAACTCCCAGCCACGAACTATGGCAGAGTGGGAGTATATTGATAAAGTGAGGCTTGCAGTGGAAGAACGATTAAAGCAACTGAACTGTTTTTGTTATCTATGTGAAGCCAGACTCTGGGACGATATTGACGATGAAGACCTTTTGAAATACATGCCATAATAAATGTTTATTTCGTATTATCTTTGCTTTCATACTGACTTACTTGAATGGGGCTTCAGTGGATGATTTAACCATGTATACTTTTTCATTTGGAAATAGTAGCACGCTTAGTCTAACTTGTAAATCTTATAACATTTCATATGGGCGATGATGGTAGATGAAATAGTGTTAAATAAAATTAAGATAGCTTACACTTCTGATACAGGGATAGCAATCGACTGCGATCCATGTGTAAAGAGCTTGTTAGACTACGAAAGAGAGAAGTGTGTTATGTTGCGTGTGGCGCGTGAGTGTCCTCCCATTTCATTCCATTCATCAATTCGTCTCATTGATAGAGACAGGTAGAACTCATGGTTCTCATAACGTATGCAATGGAAAGTTTTAGGCAACCTTCGACAGTTGGCTAAATGTCGCCCTGGCGCGAATGCATACTACGTTGAGACAGAGGCAATCACTTGCAAACATGACGCAGAGAGGTTTAACAAGATTGACCATTGCCGAATGTCCCTTGCGGTATACATAGCTACGGGTTTCACCGCCGCCCTTTACAGGAACGCCCGTCGAAAGGAAGTATTACACCGAACTTCATTTGCAACGTTCAAGTTGACTGATAGCAGATTCAACTTAATGATAGTATTCGCCAGTCCGAAGACTGCCCAGGGCAAACCGCGAGGAGGTTCTATCATGTCTTGCCCCATGGTGGCCCTTAAGAGAGCCGATGGTTCATTCTCGGGGTGTGTGGTAGGGACTCAGGCTTGCTGTTTCGACTGCGGCTCCGGCAACGGGGCGGGTGGTCGCTTCTCTTGGATGTCTGTAAAGAAAGAAGTAGTGAGTTATCATCTTACATTTTAATTTAGTCATTTTTACTTACTGATCTTCTCGGACGCTTCCTCATAAAGGAAATTCGAGATCGGATCACGATGATCGAAGGTGAAGTGGAGACACTCCACCCCTTTCTTCACCCGAGAGTAGCATTTCTCCCCTCTTCCACGCTCGTGCAAGAGAGGAGTTTCTGCTACTCTCCCCTTTCTAATAGGGATGTGCAGACGACTGGAACGCAACCTTCGATCGCGATCCACCAGCTGCGCCGAACGGTGCAGCTCGTGGTTCGTCTCGACCACCTTAGCCATCTGCACACGGAGTCTCTCCACTTCCTCCTTCAACCTTCGTATCTCCTTCTCCCTACTTTCCCTCTCTGCTAGTAAAGCCTCTTCTCTGGCTTTCCCCTCGAGAGTCTTGAGCCTCTCCTGCTCCAACTCGCCATCCCGCTCGCTTAATCTCTCCTTCACCTTCTTCATCTCTCCGGCCACGTTCTTTAGGTCCTCATACTTTGCCTTGTATGAGAAGGCCTCCTCCTTCAACTTCTCCGCCTCTTTCTTTAGTCTATCCCGTTCGGCGATCACCGGCGGGCGCTTGACAAAATTGCGACATTGTGTTGCAATTCCACTCACAGTTACGGCTGTAGGGGTCTCGCGATCGAGGTCGACGTCCTCGATAAGTTGCGACTGTAGCTCTCCCTCCTCCTCCTCACTATCGCTGCTGGTCAGCGAGCTCTCGCTACTAAGTGACGATACAGCGGCAATCGCTTCAATGGCGGATTGTAGCTCAGTGGCCTCAGTGGTGAAAAGTGAACTCCGTTCTTGCTCGTTGGCAGATTGTAGCTCCAAAGAACGGAGCTCAGTGGCGAAGAGTGAACTCCGTTCTTCTTCGCCTACTTCGCCTGTTTGACACTCGCTGTGTTGTGAGTGCCAATCCTCCAGCCGCTCACTTAAGCGACTGACTTTGTGGACTCCGCAATAGTAGCGAGCGACCCCTATCTGTTTCTTGTTAGTACAAGCATGCTTCTTGAAGGCGTCAGCTCGGAATACCTTCCGGCATTGACACAGTTTGAAACTGGTCTTCATATTATTGTATTTCGGCATTTCTGAAGCGAAAAACGGAAAACAATGATTTTTACACTTAGTGAGGAATGATAGATTTGAGTGTAGTGAGTGGCACTCGATCCCGTCGACAGCCCGAAGGCCTTGTACTGATCACTAGGGAAGTGAGAGATCTTCCCCGATACCCGCTCTTTACAGCTGAAGACATCATTGTCACTGCCCCGAAGTGGTAACAGCAACGCCGAGTCAAAGGTAGTGATCAGTAGCTGGGATCTAACCCCTCAAAGCTGCCTTAGACTTAGTTAAATTTGAAATCTGATAGCAGATTTGAACTTAGCATACTTGAAAACCTTGAGGAAATATCCCAAGTTATTGCTTTGATCAGCTTGATAGCAAGCCGTAGAGTGCTTGATTCACCAGCGTTTTGCAATGGAGATGTTTAGAGGCCACCCATGACAAGATAGCTAAGACTCAACCGATTGGCGTTCAAAGTGCTACGTTGAGAGCTGTGTCAAATGCCCTGAAGATGCATGAGAAGACTGGCTCAGACATCATTAAAAATGCTTTCATTGACTTCAGCAGGGTCGAAAACCCCAGAAAACCTCCAAAAATAGTGAATTTAAAATTTTCAACTTTTTAGCACTACTTATGAAATTTTATAAGTAGTTTATCACTTAGGGCAGGTCAATAGCGACCGAACCTTTTTTGAATCAAGTCAAACGGACTTGTAGAAGCAAAGTTACAAGCCTTTAAAGTTTTGGAGTCTTTTATGGCCTGGAGACGAAGGCCATCTCCTGGCGAACCTCTAAGTCTGACGGCTTAGCTGATATCAGCAATGAAATTTTCTAAGTCGGTTTCTTACAGAAACTCGGAATTTGGAATGTCCGAAGCTATCATCGGAGCTCAGAGAGACGACCTACCTCTGACAATCGTTCTCCTCTAAATGACAAGTCTCCGTCGGTTCCCAGCTTATATAGTGTGTGGCGATCAGCTGATGACGTAATACCCATCATCCAAACACTAAAAATCCCGTCTATCTCCGGTTCTAGTGCTCCGATTGAGCTAGAAATACACTATTTCCATGTAGAATTTGACGCTGAATCCGAATCTGGCCTCCGTTTTCCCATCCGATGCTTCGTTTTGGCTCTACAGTAGGCAGCCATCGCAAAAATTCTAACTCTGTCGTTTTTCCGAAAAATGTTGAAAATTTTTCTCGCCGATTGACTTGAAACTCTCCGATTGACTTGAAACTCACCATACAGATAGAGAATTTGACGCTGATTCCAAATCTGAAATCCGTTTTCCCATCCGATGCTTCGTTTTGAAGCTACAACCCAAAACGTCCCAAATTCTAACTCTGTCGTTTTTCGCCAATGTCCCAAAATCTTAAATGGCGTCTCACATCTAAACGAAGACAGATAGGAACAAGCCGATTCTTTCACTGAATTTGTCTCACTCTTAGCTTTCAAACGAGCTATCGCACGACAAAATCCATCCACTGGAAGCCAAAATCGAAGCAAGCTGTCCAGAGGGGGGGGGACGTCAGTGAAATTTCAGAATTTGATGAAAAATGTTTTGGTGACGGTCCCAGGTCGAAATTCCACACTTTGGAAAATTTTCAAATTTTACCCATACAAAGTCACTCTGACACTCAGGATTTTTTCAGGTAAGCGAGCTCCGACCTAAAATCTTGTAACCGCTCTAACTTTTGAACGAAGACAGATAGGAACAAGCCGATTCTTTCACTGAATTTGTCTCACTCTTAGCTTTCAAACGAGCTATCGCACGACAAAATCCGTCCACTGGAAGCCAAAATCGAAGCAAGCTGTCCAGACGGGGGGGGGAGGTCAGCGAAAATTTTTCTCTCCGATTGACTTGAAACTCACCCTACCGATGCAGAATTTCACGCTGAATCCGAATCTGGCCTCCGTTTTCTCATCCGATGCTTCGTTTTGGCTCTACAGTAGGCAGCCATCGCAAAAATTCTAACTCTTGTCGTTTTTTCGAAAAATGTTGAAAATTTTTTCTCTCCGATTGACTTGAAACTCACCATACAGATAGAGAATTTGACGCTGATTCCAAATCTGAAATCCGTTTTCCAATCCGATGCTTCGTTTTGAAGCTAGAGCCCAAAACGTCCCAAATTCTAACTCTGTCGTTTTTCGCCAATGTCCCAAAATCTTAAATGGCGTCTCACATCTAAACGAAGACAGATAGGAACAAGCCGATTCTTTCAGTGAATTTGTCTCACTCTTAGCTTTCAAACGAGCTATCGCACGACAAAATCCGTCCACTGGAAGCCAAAATCGAAGCAAGCTGTCCAGAGGGGGGGGGAGGTCAGTGAAAATTTTTCTCTCCGATTGACTTGAAACTCACCATACCGATGCAGAATTTCACGCTGAATCCGAATCTGGCCTCCGTTTTCTCATCCGATGCTTCGTTTGGGCGCTACACACCAAAACGTCCCAAATTCTAACTCTGTTAAAATTTTGAAGAAAAATTTTTTCTCGCCAATTGCCTTGAAACTCACCCTACCGATGCAGAATTTTACGCTGAATCCGAATCTGGCAGCCATTTCACCATCCACGACAACCTAGACGGTCGCCCACGTCAACCTAGACGGTCGCCCACGTCAACCTAGACGGTCGCCCACGTCAACCTAGACGGTCGCCCACGTCAACCTGGACGGTCACCCAAGTCAACCAGGCGGTCGGACCAACTCACTCGAGTCTCACACTCTGTCGTTTTCGAGGGGGGGGGGGGAGTCAGCGAACATGTTGTGAACGTGAACCCACCAGGCCGGCACACCACGACAGACCACAACCTCTGTCGTTCCAGAGGGGGGGGGGACTCAGACCCGAAGCACCACGGCGGCCGACCACGACACTCTGCCGTTCCAGAGGGGGGGGAGTCAGCGATGGCGGCCATCTTGCGCTATCTGGTGTTTGTCACTTCCTTACTACTATTAACTCATTTATCAGCATTCATAATCATTATGAAAATCTAGTCTGTGAGAGATTTCAATTGTTTCCAATCATTGGAATGATGCAAAAAAGTCATTTGAATTTAGATTAGTAGTTCGATGCACAATGTGCATGTAGAGTGAAGTTTATCGAAATGTTTGAAATCTTGTCTTTCGATCAGTCACCAAATTTGAATGAAAATCAACAAAAATCTTCAAAAGTCCACTAATCGGCAAATAATCGGCCGATTACCGATTATCACTCTGCAGTGTCAATAATCGGCCGATTAATCGGTACACCCCTATTTTAGATATTAGTTTGTAAATCACAGTTACTTCAAACTTTCCCATATGATAAAAATCGTTATAGAAACGACATGTGCAACAATGAAAGATGTCACATATTATAAACATGCAAAGTTGTATTTACGAAATGGCTTCAAATGCTTTTGGTGAGCATGGAAGCGCTTGCTATCGGCGGTTACAATTATGACTAAATGTCTGTTCAGTGATATAATTGCACAGATATTTGCGCAGATTTGGTGCTTTTTGGTTTATGGTTGTGTATTTTCAGAGTTGTGTATTTTTGATTTATGGCTGTTCAAAACGATGGATGGTACAAACAACAAAAACAAATGTCAAGCATTCGGTTGACCTTTACATATACACGGTTGTGGATGAACACGAATATTTCTGACCGTCGGCGAACTCTGTGCATGCCAAGTGTCTGAGATATTCAAATTGCTGCTTGCTGACGAAATTTCTTCTCGTCTTTCATCTGGAAAATGTAAATTTTTCGAAATATTGTTGCAGCGAAGTTGCGCAAAGGAAGAAAGAACAATAACTTTCGTTGCCCATATAAATCTGTGTTGTACACCAACGTTTAGGATTATAACAAATACATCGTCATCTGACGCAGTGTAAATTAGTACATACAAACTGCGACGTGGTACCACAACACTCCCGCCACAACAAAGAAAATTTCTGAAGTGACTCGTTCAAATCAAGAAAATAGTATTTACAACTATTTTGTTATCGAACACTCATTTCAATGTATTGGTAGATGAAGCTGCAAAGCTGAGCCACTTCTTGTTTTCTCGTCTTTTATCTGGAAAATTCTAATTCCTTGAAATATTGTAGTAGCGATGCAGCCCAGTTGAAAAAAGGAAAACAACTTCTGTTGCCAGCAGAACTCTGTGTTGTACATTAACCTTTTGAAGTTGCAAATACATCTTCATTTGATGCAATTTAAATTAGCACATACAAGCGACGAGGAGGTACTAAAACACTGCTGCCACAGTATTTATTAAAAAAGTTCATTAATTTTTCAAAAAGTATTTATTTATAAGTACGTCATCTTAGGTTTTGGTAGATAAAGCTGTAAATCTGGGCCTTATTGTAAACTCCGACAAGACAGAAATTTTGATGATAAGTAGAACCATTCCCTCACCGTCAAATGTAGTTAACCAAATAAGAGTGGAAGTTGTCCCAAGCTTCACCTTTCTTGGGGCTCAGGTAAGCCGAATTGGCGTAGTACAAGGCGAAATCGCAAGCGGAAAGGCCCTCGCCAGTGAAATTCTTCGAAGACTTTGGAAACCTCTCTGGAAGCACCAAATCATCAGCAACCGCATGAAAATTATAGTTTATGACGCAAGTACTTCTTTACAGCTCCGAAACATGGGCTGTTTCGGCCACTCACGGGAAATAGATTTATGAGCTTTGATAATCGTATCAAGCGATGTGTCCTAAACATTCGATCGCAAGACCACGTCACCAATGAAGAACTGCGACGTCGTTCTCATCAACTGGTGATGCGTCGCCTACTAGTTGGATGGAGAATCACGAGCCCGTTCACACACGCGATGGAACGTCTTACGAGATGACCCCGACAATCTTGGGATCTCCATCGACCGAGCGAAGGAACAAGCCCTGGATCGACCCTCTTGCCGACGACTGGTGATGACCGCGGCCTCAACGCCTCACAGAGAGGAGATATAAGCAGGTAGACAGACTAGTGCACACCAATACACTAGTGATAGTCAACTTTCGAAGTAATACATGGATATTCCAGCTTCTCAACCATTGGTTCATGCAACCGTCCGCCAATTTCTTTGTTCTGATTCTGCTATCTCGTCTGATAATAGGCTTACACAAGCACATTTGTGTCGTGGTGAACGATCGTACATTCTCTTGCTCTCGTGCAGTACTTTGGTTTTTGGATCATTTTGTTGGTTTGCGTTGGGTACTTTCTCTCGAATTTTGGATCATTCGGCTCCTGGTATAGTTGTCCATGTGCTTGTCTGGTTGATTTTTGTCGGTTGGTGCTCACTTTGGATTTTTTCCGACATTAGTACATTCCTGTCTTTTGCGCTTGAGTGATATTCATAACTCTCCGCTCGCACATACATCGTTGGATTTCCCCAGTGTCTCTGCAAATTGTATTGTGTCTACATTTGGTGCTGAAAATAGATATCGGTCTTGTGCAAATCGATCTGCATCTGTTCCGTTCTGCTTGCTGTCTGCTGTATCAGCTGGTATTGTCAGTTGCTCTCGCTAATCAGCTGTTATTATCGGGCAATTGCAAGGGAAGTCTCGCCAAATTTTATTTGGATATCGATTTTTTCTCTTTTCTTTTTCGTTGGCATAGCAACGTTACGGTGTCATTGTCGCTGTTATCCGATATGCCTGGTGATACAACTCCAAAGACAAGAACAACACGTTCCGGCTCCTCTTCTACAACAGTTACGTTGTCAGATATTAAAGCATTGATCAAGTCTACTCGGTGTGACATAATAAAGACCGTGAAATCCGAAATTGAGGACCTGAAGGCAACTGTCAACGCATTGCAGAGACAAGTTCAAGAATTGGACGACGCTAACAAGCTTCTGCAATCTAAACATGATAGACTGCAGGATGAGGTCAACCGCTTGAATTCCAGCAATAGTAAACTTCTGGAGCAATCAGACGAGATGGAGAATGCTTTGACTTCATTGAGCAATCTACCTCTCAATATATCTTCAACGATTACTAATGAAGTTAGCGAACAATTCAAAAGGAAATGCAACCTTATGATTTCGGGTGTTCCTGAACAGTTGCTAACATCATCATCGGATGAATCTTCAGATTCTGATTTCGTGAAGTGTGCCAATATATTTCAGAAAATTGGATGTGAAGGCAACGTCGTCTCTGAAGTGCGTCGTGTAGGCAAGCCTAACGTTAATCGACCTCGTCTCATTAAAGTTGTTTGCAGCAGTGTCGAACAGCAAGTGACTGTCTTGCGAAAGTTTGCGGAATTACGCGAAGTTTATGTGAATCCGGATCGCACGCCTCTACAGCAGAATTGTAGGAAAGCTCTCCTTGATGAACTAAGGCAACGAAGAGATGCGGGAGAGGATGTAGTCATCTTTCGTGATGAAATCAGAAAGAGGCGCGAGTTGAAAAATTTCTGAAGTCGATTTTAACTCCCAAGTCTGTAAAATCGACTATTCCAAATGGGAATCACAACTGGCTTCTTCTTTGCAACGCACAGTCACTGTTTTACAAGCTCGACGAGCTGCGTGCCCTCGTTTCTACAACCAGACCGTTATTCATCTGTGTTACGGAAACTTGGTTCACGCCTGACATTGGCAGCGATCTTGTTGAAATTCAAGGCTACAGTTTTTCCGGTGCGATAGACAGGACAACGAGTCTGATCACAGACGCGGAGGTGGTACCATCATATATTTCTCCTCCTCATCCCGTGCTTCTCGTGTTGTGATTCCTTCACATTTCATCTCTCCTCCTGGCATTGAGTTCTCCCTTATTCAGTTTATAGATGAGGACTCATCACTTGCTTATCTTATGTGTGTCTATGTTCCACCTGGTTTGAGCATTGATCTGATAAATGTCTTTAACCTATTTGTAACACGATGTTTTCACTACTTCCTATCAATCAATCCTGAATCCTCTTTTTATGTATGCGGTGACTTGAATCGTTACGATTGATCTTTTCTGTATAACAACTTTGAATTGAGTAATATTGTCACTACCCCCACATTTGGTAACGCAATTCTCGATAAGTTCTTGTGTCACGAGAATCATCAGAATAATTTTACTGTTTCAATGGCTCCTTCTTTGGGTACAGCAGTTAACACTCATTCCGTTGTTTTTGTTACAAGAAATGTGTCATCAGTAAAAAACGATGTTCATTATCGTAAAGTGTATGACTTTCGGAAGTCTCATGTCTCAGCGTTTTGTTCAAAGTTAAATACAGTAGATTGGTCTCCCATTTTACACTGTCAGAATCTACATGTTTGTGTGAATATGTTTTATAGAGTTTTGTACGAAGCTTTGTCAGTCATACCGGTGTCTTTTGTTAAATTTACCAGCAAAACTAAACCTTGGATCTCACCCGTTTTGATTGGTTTGATAAACAAAAGATGGCTAGCGTACCGGAACAAAAATTATGCCTTATATAACCACTACAAGGTAAAAGTCAAGAAAGAAATTTTTAAGTCTAAGCTTGTTTGGAGCAGAAACATGCGGGACTCTCCTAAAGGCATGCACTCAATTGTGAATGAAATGCGCAATAAGTTAACCGACAGCTCGATTAATAAGATTGTTGATCTATTTTCGAATATTACTGATGCTGCTGAAAGCATAAATGCTTTGTTCCTCAGTCAGACTTACCTGTTATACCGGATTGTCATTCTATTTCCTTTACACGTTTATGTGATCCTATGTCTGTATGCAATATGTTGCGCAACTTGAATACAAACAAATCCTGCGGTAGCGATGGAATTCATCCATTTGTTTTAAAGGTTTCTGCTGATGTTATTTGCTATCCTCTTAGTCACATTATCAATCTTTCATATCCAAAGCCTTGGAAGATGGCAGATATACGGTATGTCCTTTGCCAAAAACCAGTCCTGTTAGGAAAGATGCTTTACGTGTTGTTCCTGAATTTGACAATGTTGCAGTTCTTAAGATCCTCGGACGATATTTCAACAAAGAACTTACATGGACCAAGCATTTTGAGTTCATTTCCAAGAAAGCTTCTCAAAGGCTGTATGTACTACGCACCCTGAAAAGTTTTTTATCTCATGACGAACTGGTATCCGTTTTCAATGCAGTTATACGTTCAATTATGGAGTACGCTTCCCCTGTGTTCTTGAATCCCGGTCATGGTCTAAATTCTATTTTCCAGTCGCTTTGTAAACGATCCTTTAGAATTATCCATGGTGAAGATGTCAGGACTTGTAATGACTGCGACATGTCGAACATCATCGAGCGAAGACAATCTTCATCATTGAAGCTATTCAAACAAGCGCTTGCATCGTCAGAACATGTCCTTCACACATTGTTGCCGGTTAAGTCGACTCGAATCAACCGTTTGATACTTCCGTCCGCAAGAACAAAGAAAAGGACAGATGGCTTATTTTTTCTTCTTCGGTTTTGTACAATAACTCTATTTAGTTTTGTCCTCTGGTGTACACGTATGCATTACTTTTGTTCAACCACGTTGTATTTTCCATGTGCCTCCTACGATTCCCATTTGGAGGTATTCTTGTTTTTGAAATAAAGACGCTCATTATTATTATTATCCAACTTGTTATTTATGAGGTGATCTCAATGATAACATCGAATTTTAGAGAAGATACAGCTTGATTGTATTGAGCACTATAGAGCATGGAAACATACTGGACAGTGTGAACAATGCTGGCAAATACTTTCATTAACAATTTGGTGTCGGAACTACGATTGCTATCTCATTCCTTAGAACAGAGTTTTCCTCTCCTGAAATCTGTTTCATCGATTGAGGCTGCTAACTTTCTTCAATGAAGACAGTTCCACCTGTGTGCCTGTTTTACCTGATGTCTTCTCGGCTACTAGAAATACATCTCTTGGCTCCAGTGATTTCTTGTGGTGCAGAATGAACATCTTCACCCAGAAGAACAAAATCTGAGTTGCGAGACAATATGTCAGAAAAAGATTGAACAATTTGTTGGTTCAACTGATGCTGTAGCAAAAGAATTCACATGTTTTAAACAAGCAGATACTTTCCTTTCTTGGAATATTTTGAGAGGTTTAGAAGAATTTTGCACACATGTTTCTCAGCAGTGCATTAATCTTTGTTAACTAGATTTGTTTTATGAAATCACGCATGGCGCTGATGTCATTTCATGTTTAGACCGATTCATGATCTCGTAACTATATAGGCCCTGAAATGAATACACAGCAGTTAAAATTCTTAAATATGACAAAACTTTTTCAATAGCATGCATCAATAGTTATTTCGACGTTAAGGAAGCAAGAGCAAATTATATGCAAATAGGAGTATCGAAGTGGCATCAGATCGGTACTCCCCCCCCCGCACTTTGTGTAAGATTCAACGTGAATAGGTCGGACATTCATAATGACAGAAAACGGAAAAAATTTCTTCGACCAAGATATTTATTAAAACAACAAAGTGATCCAACGTTTCGCCTTAGCTTGAACACGGACAATAAAACAAAAGACCTTAAAATTGGACATTTATATCAGGACATTTTGATTTAATCTCAGTCAGTTCAACATTTCGTCTCACTGTCCAGTTATTTAGATTTCGATGCAAGATAGACCATCTAATGCAATTCAAGGACGGATCGATGGAATGTCTATCCCGAATATGCTGGTAAACCAATGACGAATTGTTCTTCACGTGTTCTCTTACCCTAGTTCGCATTGTGCGTTTTGATTCACCGATGTAGAATGAAGTGCAAAATTTACAATTAATTTGATACACGCACCCCTTCATACCACAATCCAATCCATCATAGCGTAGGCTGTTATTTTTAGCTTATAAATTCTCTGTAGGACAGGGCACTGTTTGGATTTTGATGAAAATTGATTCAAATGTGAGTGAGATGCCAAAGAACGTTGGTGTAGCTCTATGGAATTGTCTGCAACGAGGAACAGTAGTTGTGACTAGCTGTGTTTTTGAAAATTTGAAAATCAGTTGCGCAGGCTGTTATTTTTGGCTTATAAATTCTCTGTAGGACAGGGCACTGTTTGGATTTTGATGAAAATTGACTCAAATGTGAGTGAGATGCCATAGAACGTTGGTGTAGCTCTACGGAATTGTCTGCATCGAGGAACAGTAGTTGTGACTAGCTGTGTTTTTGAAAATTTGAAAATCAGTTGCGCAGGCTGTTATTTTTGGCTTATAAATTCTCTGTAGGACAGGGCACTGTTTGGATTTTGATGAAAATTGACGCAAATGTGAGTGAGATGCCATAGAACGTTGGTGTAGCTCTACGGAATTGTCTGCAACGAGGAACAGTTGTTGTGACTATCTGTGTTTTTGAAAATTTGAAAATCAGTTGCGCAGGCTGTTATTTTTAGCTTATAAATTCTCTGTAGGACAGGGCACTGTTTGGATTTTGATGAAACTTAATGTGAAGGTGATAGAGGTACCGTGGAGCATTGCTGCAGCTCTACATACAGAATTTTCGGCAATGAAGAATGTGAGTTGTGACTACCTTTGTTTTTGAAAATTTGAAATTCGATTGAAGTGGTCATCTTGTGTAGGCCCTATAGGACAAAGCACTGTATGGATTTTGATGAAAATTGACTCAAATGTGAGTGAGATGCCATAGAACGTTGGTGTAGCTCTACGGAATTGTCTGCATCGAGGAACAGTAGTTGTGACTAGCTGTGTTTTTGAAAATTTGAAAATCAGTTGCGCAGGCTGTTATTTTTGGCTTATAAATTCTCTGTAGGACAGGGCACTGTTTGGATTTTGATGAAAATTGACGCAAATGTGAGTGAGATGCCATAGAACGTTGGTGTAGCTCTACGGAATTGTCTGCAACGAGGAACAGTAGTTGTGACTAGCTGTGTTTTTGAAAATTTGAAAATCAGTTGCGCAGGCTGTTATTTTTAGCTTATAAATTCTCTGTAGGACAGGGCACTGTTTGGATTTTGATGAAACTTAATGTGAAGGTGATAGAGGTACCGTGGAGCATTGCTGTAGCTCTACATACAGAATTATCAGCAATGAAGAATGTGAGCTGTGACTACCTTTGTTTTTGAAAATTTGAAATTCGATTAAAGCGGTCATCTTGTGTAGGCCCTATAGGACAAAGCACTGTATGGATTTTGATGAAAATTGATTCAAATGTGAGTGAGATGCCATAGAACGTTGGCGCAGCTCTACGGAATTGTCTGCATCGAGGAACAGTAGTTGTGACTAGCTGTGTTTTTGAAAATTTGAAAATCAGTTGCGCAGGCTGTTATTTTTAGCTTATAAATTCTCTGTAGGACAGGGCACTGTTTGGATTTTGATGAAACTTAATGTGAAGGTGACAGAGGTACCGTGGAGCATTGCTGTAGCTCTACAGAATTTTCGGCAATGAAGAATGGGAGTTGTGACTACCTTTGTTTTTGAAAATTTGAAATTCGATTGAAGTGGTCATCTTGTGTAGGCCCTATAGGACAGTGCGGAGCAGAATTTGATAAATTTATGATTGATGCTGAGTACGGTGCTGTCGAGCATGTTTGTAATTCTACTTAATTTTCTGCAGTGAGGAAGGGAAGTTGTGGATAGCTGTGTTTTTAAAAATTGGAGATTCAATACCCTGTTGGACAGGGTTTTCTATGACTTTCTATTAAACTTGATGGGATGATCGGGGCTTCTTGTTCGGCTGTTTTTCGTTTTTGAAAGAAAGCGCATGAGATTCGTTTTGTTTTAGTCTCTCGGATAGCTGCATTTGTTTAGGTGGTAAAAAAATTATGAGTCGAAAATGTTTCCGGCTGTCAATTGTGCGACTACAAATTTAGAGAGTATTTGAGAATCTATTTTGCTAGCTGTTGTCAATGTATGTAAAAGTCAATATCTCAAGGTCTTCTAATATTGAAATGATTTCATGACATGACTTTGAATGACGAAATTCTTCCATACCTCATTACACGAAAGAAATTGAAACCCTCAAATCAACCCACTATAATTTTGTTGTTACCGGACGTTTTTTCGTCACAGCATTGCAACTTTTCAAAGGAAGAAATTTTCAAAAAACAGCTTTCAAATGTGCCCTTCTCACAAATAGTTTTTTACTGACAATATAATTAAAAATCAAAAGCCATTTTTCTATTTTCAAGTTACATTTGCAGTAACTTCTCCGATATATTAAGTTTCCATAACTTTCTCGACGATCATGCACATATTTATCAACCTCTTGAGGTTGATAAAAATTTTCACATTTCTATCAGTGAATTTCCATATTTTCAAATTTCGAGCACTGCAGACTGCTTAATAACACTGATTAGGCAGTCGAAATCAACAGCGTTTCACAAAACCATATATTAAGCAGTGTGGGACTTACAGTATATAAATCACTGCTTAATATGTGGTTTTGTGAAACGCTGCGAATTTCGACTGTTTAAATCACTGATTTAAATCACTGCTTTAAATTTATTTTATGAAACGCAAAACATTTTCCACACTGAGATAGAGCACTAATTTATTTAATGAAACGAGCCCCAGGTAAATGCTGATTGCCTCTAATTAAAAAAAGATAAAATTATCAACAGCAAATAAAGCACTTGAAAATTGAGATTTTGTTATATTATCTGATATAGCTGAGAAATACGATGCGTGATAATATAGATAGAAGAATATTGTAATGGATCAGCCGGTGTAATAGCCAGGAGACCAAACTTGTACCGGTTCAACCGATGTCATAGCCATTGCCATAGATTTTTGCCATTACTATTTTCAGCTGGTAAATTTTGAAATACTTGTGTACTGCGTAACTATGACGAAACATCCACTCTTGCTTCCGCATTTAAACACTAGAATTATTTTTAGTCATTAAAGTCTGTGCGAAATCCCATTGGTGTAATGTATTTCAGGGGGAAGTTAATGCAGAAATTCAGAAAGAGATACATATCAGGAATTGTTCATAGGATGAAAATTAAGATATAGGCAAAAATCTGGCCCTCTACCCTCAATTTGCACGGTTTTAGAGTTATCACCCCCACTATTCATACCACAATCCATTCCATCACTAGCCAAGCAAAACGGACAGTCCTCTTTCAGACAAAATCTATCCTTCTAAGGCTGAAGAATCGATCCCAGACTGCGTGATTTGAAGCTGATGCTGAGATGGTCATTTATTTTGCATTTTCTTGCCATTGTCCTTATTTGCCTTTCTTGAGTCTCCGATAAGTATGGTAAAGTAAGATAAGTTTTCCCCCCACTTTGAATTAGATCCGTCCCCTACGCCTGAGATGTATACAAATAAAACATACAGAGGAAGCTCCTTGCTTTAAAACGTCTCATCATCTGGAAAATATGTTGCAACTTCTTTCACAATGTTCAACACAGTAAACTATTGTAATAAAGAAGATCAAGAGTGCTGTTTTTAAAATTGTATACATTTCCTTCAAACATTAAAACCGTCCTTATGATGCAGAAAATGTCCATGTTTGCTCACTGCTGTCGCAGCAAAACGAGGCTGTCCACACGGAGACTAAAAGTCTAGTCAGGGACTGCAGAAGAGTTTCTTCCTTCTTGTAACTTCAACGTACGTTCTTTTTAAATGTTGTATAACATTCTAACAATGGTGTCCGCTTTCACAAACTTTCTCTTCGAGCATTTGATCACATCGTTGACACGAATGCCCTCATTCCTTGCTATCTAACAAAATTTGTGATTCATCTGTGCGAGTACTACAGCAGTATTAATGCAATAAAGTGCCATGAATGAAAGCAAACCGAAACCCAATCATGATCTGGATCTAGCCAACGACTACATATTTGCTTGGATCCAATGTAGTAAATGGCCTTTGTATAAAACCTTGTGAGTTGTTTATTGACAATGATAAAAGTGATTGCGAGTACTTACAATTTCGAGTACGTCAGAAGAAAAGCATTTTCAATAAGAACGGCAAACATTTTTGAAATCGGCGACGATTTCATATCATCATTCTACGCTTTACAACACGACATATTCTGCCGTGTCAGGTATCCTTTCTCTGCTTTCATATCTGGAGAAAAGTCCTAGTTTCATGTTGTTTGAGTTGATATTTTCCTCAGACAGATTAACTTAGACATCAAATGGTCTCCCAAACAAAATGATTGTTCCTCACCGTTCTTATAGCACAGAAAATTTCCCCTGCAAATGATGGAATTGCTTTGAAACGAAGTCTCAGTCTTGTTGGATTCTTTCTCTCAAGAGTAGTCTGAACACTCGACGCCACAGGATTTACCCTTCCATATTCATAAGCTGCCGTGTCAGCAGCGTTCCATGTAAAATTCATCCGAGGTCTTCCGAACAGCACTCGGATACTTTCCAATTGATCTCCTGCTGCCAGTCCGCATGAGACAGTCATTGAGGTTCCTTCCTTAACGGTATTCTTCGGAGATATATCAAGAGCAGGTGTGAGAGTTGGTGTTGTGTCCACAGCGTCTGCAATTCAAGAAATTACATCAACCAAAACTTATTCATACAAGACGAACGGTTAGCTTATATTTATCAAGTATCAAATGAAAATTATGTACACTCATGTTGCTAATAACTTTTCAATCAAGGTTTTGAATATCAAAAAGATGATAATTCTCGAGAAATGGGGAAGGGCAAAAACACGTGAGCGGCAGATTTATTATCACTTTCAATGAGATTTGGCTTCACGCAGAAATTCAAGAAAGTTCCATCAACCTACAATCAGCTTGTGTTAATTCAGAAATGTAACGCTGACGATCACTTTAATCTGCTGTTAACTAATTCACTGTTAATTTGATACTGTAATCAACTTTGATTGTGAAGCACCGGTGGCTTTCAGATTTTTGAAGAAATATTATCACCAGATTTGTCAGGCAGTTTGATTGAATCAAGTGCAGTTCAGAGGAGGATTAGTAAAAAACAGACTATATTTCACTATTCTCATTCGTGCATAAATAGACTAACGTTACACGTGCAGTCTAACCGAACCACGCTTACAGTAATGGCGAAGGAAATATATCTACATATACCTATACACCTTGCAACTGGTTGTTGTAAATTCGAAACATACGGCAAAGAAACCGTTGGATTTGTTTATTTGATCATTTATCATCTTCATTACGCAAGACCTCCTCTGCCAGGAAAGAATGGCGCACGAGCAGTCTTAATATCCACGATTACATTGTCTTCTAAAGTCCGCGCGACAATTGCCAAGTGAAATTCCTGACCAGGCAGATAGCGCTGCGCAAAACTAAAGCGCTGATTGAAGTCTTCGAGGCGGCTACGAACCGCGTCCACGGCGTCTGGTGCTACTGCATCTTCCGGCCTGCTTTCCAGCAAGAATTGCAACAGCACGGTGTGGTCATCAAAAGCGGACCTCATCCACATCAGCGAAGTCCAGTCCTACGACTTGGTGGTGCTGGACGATCTGCTGGATGAGATGCGCGTCTCGGCTGATGTCACCGCCATGTTCACCGAGGCGGTCCACCGCAAGCCGTGTTTTATCATCTTCATAACGAGAAACCTCTTCCCCGCCGGGAAAAATCACGCACGCGCAGTCTGAACACCCACTACTACATCCTCTTCAAGAGCAAAACACATAACGCAGCTATAGCGATCCCATCAATTGAGTCATTGAAAAAGACTGGTGGAAGAATTTTCGTTGAAAAAACTTGAACTCGTTTTCTTGAGAAGAAAGTTGTCCAAGCAGTAACCCTTTCAGGATGCGCTGGTAAAGAAACAGTTGCATGTGGATTAGAAGAGTTCCAAACAACACAGTTTCGAGCGGAAACGCAGCCATCCAAATAAGAAGTGAGCTTCACCAGTTCTTCACACACAGTCGAGGAAATCTGAATAGCGTGTCTATTTCTCAATAAAAACGTTCTCGAATTCCAGGCGCATTTCATAATCAGTTTCAATTCGTGAACTCGTTGAATGTGGACGGAGATTCAATCGGCACCAAAATCCTCTTACTGTTGAACAAAGATCAGCAATGATAAAATGATATCACTTTATTCTGAGGAAATATGCTTTTTTTCCATTATATTTGTTCGTACTTTGGATACTGTTGGCCTAACCAACTGCATATTGTAGGCATATTTGTAATTCGAGTGCATAAAGCTTGATACTGATGGGTTATCCCCCCACGTTTTCAAATTAGTCTGAAATCTGTAGAAATGAATCAGTCGTCACAAAACTTCAGAGACACGTATTTGAGTGTATTTTCTGACCACATACAAAACTTCATGCAGATCGGACAAGCACGTCTTGCATCAGAGACGATAACTTGAAGTGTAGCGATGTCAGCAGCCTGATCTGACTTCGTCTGTTGGACGCATCATCGCTACTCGCCGTGTGAGCATTGTTCTCTCTCCCTCTTCGTCTCATCCACTGCCATTTGAAATCTTCCCACGACCACTACCTTGCCACAACTTTCTCAAGTTAAAAATGCTAGTGTGATGCATGTGGCCTGGTCATCATCACTTCCCGAGTTGTCGGAAACCTCAAGTGCTTTCTGCTCAGACGATGAGGTCAGGCGAAGTTAGATCAAGCTGCTGACATTCACGTTACCGTTACTAAATCAAAAACCACTTACCCGATTTGCATGAATTTTTGCATGTGAGGAGAAAATGCGCTCAAATACGTGCCTCTGAAGTTTTGAGATGGTTGATTCATTTCTACAAATTTTAGACAAATTTGGAAACGTGGGGAAGATAACCGATAAGTAGCTAAAGCTTAAATCAAAACTTGCGATGTTTAATGTAAAGGCCATAGGCCCTGCCTAAGTTTTTACATACAAGAAGCTTTGTATGACTAAACTACTTTCTTCAGTCTTCCATGATTTGGAATATATCAATGTTTGATGCAATCTAATTCTAATTTCATTGCTAAGAGCAGTAAAAGTAGCATGGTAGCAGTGTAAATCAAAAAATTCGCATGATTAGATCAATCTACGGTGTGGGCCTACGTATATTTCACTAAAAATGGTACATTTCCGTTATAAAAAAAGTAAAATGATCTACAGTAAAATGATATCATTGTCAATCATAGCTGTTGAACGTGTCGATTGACTAATAGCGTGACCGAAGCAGTGGTACATGCCCACAACGAAAGGTAATCTTCAAGTTGCGAAAGAGAATCTTCCACCTTCGCAACTGCAGCGTCGGAAACACGACGACCGGGTCGGTGACTACCACAACCGGTTAAGGGCCTACTTTCAAAATGATTGATTAGAATGAAGCAGTCGTCTCACAACACGGAGGACGCCTCTCTCCAGCTTCAATGCGATATAGACGCAATGATTGTCTTGGTGAGCAATTCGCTAGAAACAAAAGCATCTGACCATCTTAACTCCAGTCGTTAACATTTACAGCAACGAAGCCCGTCTGAATTCTTATACATATTAATTCTTTCATGGTCAGTTAAGAGTGCTCAATCTCTTGTCATCATCCTTGTGAATAATGGTCAGTGCATTCCAGAATCAAACTAATTGATTTGGAGCAGTTTCATCAGCACTAATCACAAACAAAGCGGAAACAGATACTTTTCGTCGGATTAAAACACAAAAATGAAGTAGATCTTCACTAGTAACTATTATATGAAGAGAATCTTCATTCATTTTCATGCATGAAAAATGTAAACGAGAATGAAGTCAATTTCCGATGATAAATAGAAGATAGAATAGTGCTACCCTTCAGTAATAATGCATAACTCATGGGTGCTTTCAACATCCTGCTCGACTTTATCGCCCATCCTGAGCAAGTGATTGGAACACAAGCAGACACTCACAATGTTGGGCTGTCTTCAGAATTTATAGAAAACTCTAAGTGCAAGCAAGTGTTAATTATCTCTAAAAATTATTTGAAATGGAAACAAATTTGCAAATTATTTGTTGTCTTCAAGCATTTTACAGCAAAAATCTTTCTATCAGAAATCTTAACTTCCTACTGAAGATTATGGGGCTGGGGTGAATCAAGAAATTTTGATTCGAATGATTCGAACTTTCTGTAATATCAACTCATTTTCAATTGTTTCCATTCTAAAAAATAAATCACACACCTCAGGACACTCTAAATCCTTTCAGTCTTCCGTAAACATTTCCAAAGTAGTAATCTACATAATTTTTGAAAAAAGTCAGCATCGAATATGAATAGTAGTGAATTGCTGGCAATTGAATTATGAACATAGGCTACTATTGATGCATGTATTTTTTTTGGAATTGGTTAAGGGGGTTTTGGATTTGGATGTTGGTCCACTCTAATTCGTATTAGGCATTATAGTGGAAGGAAGTGATGGGTTTTTCTTTAGGGGGTGGGCTTTTAAGGATTGGTAGGTTCGATAGGTTTTTCCGGAAGGCTGGGTTTTTGGAGGTGGGGGGGGTATTGGTTCTTAGGTGGGTGGGTGGGGGAGCCTGGCTGGAGGACTTGTGGTTGGGGGCATAAGGTTTGTTAAGGTTATAGGATATAGTGTTTTTGGTATTGGATGGTCAGAGGTTTGGCGGGTTTATTATGATAATGGGAGGCGGGGCGCATGTGTTTGTTTTGTATTTCGGAGGGGGAGTGGGGGATGGCATATTATTTCGGCTTACTTCGGATGTATTTGGTAGAGTTTCGACTTCTGATTCGTTCGGAAGGGTTAGCATGGTGGGTGATGTCTTGGACGGGTAAATGATTAGGTTCCGGGGTTTATCTAGGGTATTTGTTGTTTTGGGGTGTATTGGTTTTTTATATTGGAATGGATTTAGCTTTGTTTTTTTCCGGATGGAAGAATAGGGAGGTTATTCGTAGGGGTTGGTGGGCGGGTGGGGGGCTGGTTACGCATAGGGTAGGTAGGCATGGTTTGGGGAGGGCTTGAGAGTTAGGGGGGGGGGGTTAATGAGTAGGAAATAACTGAAGTGTGAAGGGCAGGAAATAAAAAAAGGGCCTCACCAATCTGCAAGGGGATGGCGGATGCAGCAATATGGGAATAAAAGTGGTGTGAGATGTGCGGGATTCCTTTTCGGCCCCTTATATCATGAAAAGAAATTTCTCACACAAGAAACGCTAATTCTCCTTCCAAAAGAAAACTTCTCTAAGCGAAGTCATTCTTTCGGAAAAATCGCTGCTTATTAGGTGACTTCATACCTGATGAAGCTGAACCATAGGAACACAGAGACTAATGCGTGCAAACCTCACAGAAGGTAGAGCAAGAGCACCTTACTTTCACTACTTGAGGGGATCGCTTTAAATCGGAGCTGTTGCCCTCTTGTGAGTTGTAGTGTAACTTTTAGTGCGCCTCAAAACGGACTACTCGATTCATCCTGATAATTGTATGCAGTTTCCGGAAAAGATAGTTCTCGACTTCTTTTAGGTTCTTCAGTCGTAGTTCTATCGACTCCATTATATTCAGAAAGAACTCCTTGACTTCCTCTCTCCCACTCGGAGACGCAAGCTTCATATCTTTGAACCTTGGATCAAGAAAGAAACAGCTGAAAAGTTGTTGTCTGGTATTAGAACTTTGATATGTCTCTCAAATGACTAAGCTTATTGACTCTTTCAGTTCTGTAATCTCCAATGAATCGTCCTCGTCAGACACCAAAAGTTTCGAGGATAGCAGACCAAAATAGGCCAATTCTTTTCTGTATGGCAAGCAGACGACGATGTTTTTGAATCACTTCTCTTTCTTCGAAGAAATTCCAACTATTGGATTTCAATTTTCTTGGTTTTTTACCACTATTTCTTGACATAATGAATCTTGAAAGATGACTTGAGGTCGACGAATCTCAGAATAGTACAGGCATCAAATTGTTGGTCAGCAATCGGACTTCCTCTGCTACGACAATGCTGATTGGACACGACATCTATTCATCCGCTCCTTTTGTTCTTCCCCAAAACACTTCAGTCAACAATTTCATCAAGAATCGAAGTTCGTGAATTTACACTTCCCTAATGCAGCTACCGCAATATTAGCGAACTT